>CM053603.1:180275606-180297409 GCA_028646535.1 Procyon lotor
ATCCAGCCCCCACGGTCCCAGACGCGGGACCGACCCGAGCCCCGCGTGTGGATGCCGTCCTGGAGAGGCTGCTCATGTCACAGCGGCAGAAAGATACCGCCTGTCCTCATTATCCGCGGATTCCATATTCACGAATTCTGTTCATTAAAATTTGTCAGCCCCAAATCAATACTTCCAATACTTTCTTAGAGGTCATTCGTGTGGACACGTGCAGAGCAGCAAAATGAGTCCCCGGACTTGTGTTTCCAGCCGAGGTTGAACAAAGCTGCCTTCTTGTCTCTGCTTCATACGGAGACCATGGGAGGCTGGAGAGGGAGTAGACCAGCAGGCTCTGGCTCTTGGGCCGTCGGAAGGTGTTGAAGCCCCACTCTGGCACGCGTTAGGGGTATGGCCTCCGACAACTCACTTCGCCCTTCTGAATCTTGCTTGTCGCCCCCACAGCAAGAAAACAGACTCTACCTGCATGGCTTGTTTTTAGAGTTCAGGACTATAATCTGTGTGCTATGTTCATATCTTCCCTAGGAGCAGGGCCTCAATGCCTGCCAAGTCTGTGTTCGTGGAGAATTTACCGCTACCACGAAAGACGAGAATCAACTCCATTTGGCTTAGAGGTCTCCAGCCAAACAGGGTCCTCTTGGCTAGATAAGGTGACTATTCTGTCCCTTGAGGACTGGGGCAGATTGTGTGGGGCAGGAGAAAGAGAGGGGTTGAGAATCTTTGTTGGTTCAGGCTGCTAGAACAAAAACAACAGAAATTTATTCTTGTGGTTCTGGGGGCTGAGAAGCCCAAGATCGAGATGCCGGCTGATTCAGTTTCTGGTGAGGACTCTTCCTGGCTTGTGGACGGCCATTTTCTCCTTGTAGCCGCCTAGAGTAGAGAGAAAAAGGAAGCAAGCCCTCTCGTGTCTCTTCTTATAAAGGACACCGATCTCATCATGAGGGCTCCACCTTCACGACCTCTTTGCCTCTCAAAGACCCCATCTCCTACTATCTCATTGGGGGGGTAGGGTTTTAAGGTATGCATTGAGGGGGATGGGAAGAAGAGAATTCAGTCTGTACAAAAACAGAAAGATAATTCTGTGCTCCGCGCTGGGGGAGGAATGGGCAGAAGACTCAGAGGGGGGTGAGAGGCTGCTGAGGACGCCCGTTTCCCTGGTGTGGAGAGCAGTGCTCGGGTCACTGTGCCAGCAACACCTTGCAGGAGGGTAAATCTAATTGTATTTATAACTTCTTCCCTGGGTTAAAAATGGACTTATTATTTTTTTTAAGATACAGTTTTATTTTTTCATTTTCTATCACCATTTTCCCTCCTGACTTACGGACGATTTGGAGCTTAAAAGGACAGGTCTTGAGATGTGGCCCCTGCCTTTGGGTCACAGCTGACAACTACTATTTTAATATCTTAATCCCTTCATTACCAATGGGAGAGAGAGTTTCCCGTCTTCAATCTTAGCTGAGTGGATTATTTAATAGAATTGCGTGTGCGTGCATGTGTTTGTGTGTGTGTGTGTGTGTGTCCGTGTTCTTTCCTCCTTTCCTTACGGGGCTGGCCTGGGAGTCCACTGCAAAATCTCCAGGCAGATTTACAGCCGGATGGGCCACCACTGAGGAGACCCGAATCCTTGCCCTTTGTCTGATATCATGGGCTAAATTGTGTCTACCCTTCATCCCCAAATTCATTCCTTGAAGACACCAATGTGATTGTGTTTGGAGACTGGGCCTTTTTTTTTTTTTTTTTTAAAGGTTTTATTCATTTATCTAACAGAGAGATCACAAGTAGGTAGAGAAAGAGGGGGAAGCAGGCTCCCCGCTGAGCAGAGAGCCCAATGCAGGGCTTGATCCCAGGACCCTGAGATCACGACCCGAGCCGAAGGAAGAAGCTTTAACCCACTGAGCCACCCAGGCGCCCCTGGAGACTGGGCTTTTAAGGACAATTAAGGTTACACGAGTGGAGCCTTCATCCACTAAGACTGATGTCCTTATAAGAAGAGGGGACAATAGAACTTTTCTTCACACTCGGGCACAGCGAAAAGGCATGTGAGGATGCAGGGAGAATGTGGCCTTCTCTAAGCCAAGGAGGGAGGCCTCACCAGAACTCCACCCGACCAACACCTTGATCTTGGACTTCTAGCCCTCAGAACTCTGAGGACATAAATGTCTATTGTTGAAGCCACCCAGTCTGTGGGCTTTTGTAGTGACAGCTCAGGCTGACTGAGAGAACTGGGCATGAACGATGGAACCTGGGCCACTCCACTCTTGTGCCCTGGGGCAGCCTTGGAGGCTGTGTCCTCAGTTTCCTCTTAGCCCTTAGCCCTTTCTAACAGGACCCAGCGATACCAACTGGAGAAGAACTTACTGATGAAAACTGCTACTACATTGGGTAGAATGCACTAGCAGACCCCCAGCTGGGGTGGCGAACATCAGCAACCTTACCAGCTGTGTACAACAGATTTGATGCAGGGAGTTGACAGAGCAACTAGGAACTTAAGGGTGAGGTTTTGGAAATGAGAGAGCCAAAGAAGAACATGCACGTTCTTGGTTGATGGCTAAACTTTGTAGGCGCACGGGAACCACAGGAGGTCCAGCAAAAATGGAAGGTGCGGGAGACTGGTCAGTTTACTGTACTTTTGAAGATAACCCTCAATCTACACACAGCTTGGGCAGTGGAGGTGAGTATCTCGGTTTGAAGTATCTTAGCATACTCTCAGCCTAAATCATTGCCTGGCTGCAAAACTGTGCAGGTGAAGGGAAAACTCCTAAGAGCCAGACTTTAAAAAAATAAAAATAATAAGCAGAGATATCAGTGGTTATCCACTGAAAGGGAGATAGATTTGCAGGTTGAGTCAAGGCAAGTTAATTGTCTATTAAAACCAACAACTCTCAGAACAAAGCAAAACCCAGAGTTGCTACAACATATTGCCTACAGGGTCTGGTTTTAAATAAAAAACAAAAGATAAAGTATTTCCCAAACTCAGGGAGGGGAGGTGGAGGGAAACCAGTGTTAAAGTTTTATATATATATAAATTATATATATGTAGATATAGATATAGATACATATATGTATATAGATGTGTCAAAGCAACTGACTGTGAAGGGCTCAGACCTTTTATCTAGCAAATAAAAATTTCAAAGTAGCTATTAAAAATATGTTCAAAGAATTAAAGGAAAATATACTAACAATGAATAAACAAGGAATCTCAACAGAAATGGAAAAAAGCAAATGGAAATTCTAGAGCTTAAAAGTACACTAACTGAAGTAAAAAGTTCATGGCATGAGTCAGACGTCAGAAGAAAGTATAATTGAATTTGATAGAATAGTAGCAATTATCTAAACAAAGAGAAAAACAGCTCCTAGTCAAACTGCTGAAAGCCAGAGGTAAAGAAAATATTTTTAAAGGAACAGAAGAATGTTACATACATACAGGAAACAATAAACAATATGATTTATTGCTAGCTTTTCACAGAAACACGAGAAGCCAAAAGACAAAGCCCAAGAGACTTTGTGAATTTATTGCATTTTCTGTAAAAGAACAGTGGTTTCCTATGCTTTTTAATGGCTTCCTGTTCCATTTAATGACATAATCAAGGTGCTGAAGGGGGGAGGGGGAACTATAACCAGTGAAGATCTCTTACAAAACTGAATACAAAAATAAAGCCATTTTTAGATTTTTTTAAGTGAAAACAAAATGACTTTGTCACTAGCAGACCTATGCTGAAAGAACTGCTAAGGAGAAATGACATCAGATAGTAGCATGGATAGTAACTCAGAAACATAAGAAGGATTGAAAAAAACCCTAAATGAAAACATGTGAAGATGTAAGAAATATATGTGTGTGTATATATATACATTTACTTATTGTTATTTATATAATATAAATATATGTGTTATTTATCTAATATATAAATATATTTATATAATGTCTATATCTGTTTATGTATATAAATATATATGTAAAACATATATATGTAAATTTATATATACACATAAAATTTTTAATTAAAAAACATGACTACATAAAGCAAAAATTATAATACTGTATTGTTTGGCTTTAACACATAGAAATTAATATATATGACAACAATAGCATTAAAAGTAGCACAAAAGGGAATGGAGCTAGACAAATACAAAGTTCCAAAGTTTTATTGGAAGTAAGACAGTGTTAATTTCAAATAGATTGTGGTAAGTAAGAGATGTATACTGTAATACTTAGGTAAAGCACTAAAAATAATGCAAAGATATATAGTTAAATTCAATAGAGGAATTAAGATGGAATACTAAAACAATTTGTTAACATAGAGGTACAAGAGTAACAAATTAAAATGAGAGAAAAATGAGACAAATAGGAAAAATTAGCAAAATGGTAGACTTATATTAAGGGGAAATAACTAAAAATTCCAATCAAAATTCCAGCAAACTGCTTGGACGAAGGTGAGGTATATTGTCTATAAGAGATCAGTTTAAGGTCAAAGATACAAAGAGATAAAGTGAAAGGATGACAATATATATATGATGCAAACATATAAACAGTAATCAGGAGCTGAGATAATTTTTATTAATATCAGAAAAAACAGACTTTAAAAATGAATGTTACAGAGACAGCATTTCATAATAAAAGAGTCAGTACAATGGAAATATTATAAATTTATTTGTACCTAATAAGAGAACTCCAAAATGAAGTAAAAACATAAAAAAAATCAACAATATAGTTGAATATTTCAATATTCTTCTCTTGGTAACTGATAGAACAAGTAGGCATAATGAGCAACAATATAGAAAACTTGAACGGCAACGAACCCACTTGATAGAATACTTCACCTGGCAATAGCAGAATATTTCTTCTTTTCATATTCTTTTCAAAGAAATGTTCATGAAATAAACCACAGACTGAATGATAAAACAGGTGTCAATACATTTAAAAAGATTTCTATCACATATAGCATGCTGTTAGATGACAATGAAAATAGCTTAGAAATCTATAACAGATAAAATCTGAGAAATCCTAAAGCATGGGGAAATTCAACACACTTCTAACTAACTCATGAATCAAAGAGGAAATCACAAAGGAAATTAGAATATATAGCAGGTTTAGTGAACATGAGAACATAATACATTCAAATTTGTGGGATGTTGCTGAAGAAGTCATTAGAAAGAAATTTATAGCTTTGAATACTTAATACAAGAAGACAGGTCTAAAATCACCAAACTCAGCTTCCAATTTAGGAAGCTAAAGAAGAGGAGAAAATTAAATGCAAAGTAAGTAGAAAGAAGGCAATAGTAAAGATCATTGTGGAAATCAACAAAATAGAGAAGAGAGAAAATGAATGGAACCAAAAGTTGGTTCTTTGCAAAGATCAACAAAATTGATAAGCCTTCATCTAGATTGAAAGAAGACACAAATTACCAATTAGGAAAGAAAGAGGGAACATCACTACAGATCTTACAAACATTAAGCAGATAATAAGGAAATAATACTAACAACCTGCTCTGAAGTTTAGGACATGTTAATGAAAGAAAACGTAAATAAAAAGAAGTGGGGGGGCACCTGGGTGGCTCAACCTCTGTCTTTGGCTCAGGTCATGGATCTCAGGGTCCTGGGATCGAGCCCCACATTGGGCTCTCTGCTCAGCAGGGAGCCTGCTTCCCCCTCTCTCTCTGCCTGCCTCTCTGCCTACTTGTGATCTCTCTCTCTCAATCTCTCTGTCAAATAAATAAATAAAATCTTAAAAAAAAAAAAAAAAAGAAGGGGGATACCTGAGTCTGAAAGACGTGGTATTAGTATTATTTTTTTTAAAGACCCAGTATTATTAAGATGTCAGTTAACCCCAAAGTTATCTATAGACTCGATACAATCTCCAAAAAATCCCAGGATTTTTTTAATGTAGAAGATACAAGCTGATTCTAAAATTTATATGGAGAAGCGAAGAATAACCAAAACAATTGTGAAAGAGAAGAACAAAGTTGGAGGACTTGAATGACCTGATTTCGAAACTTACTATAAAGCTATGGTAATTAAGAAGGCATGAGATCAGCATAAAAATAAACATTTAGCTTAAAGAAACAGATTAGAAAGTTTGAAATAGAGACACATGCATATGATCAATTGAGTTTTGACACGGGCATCAAGGTAATTCACTGAAGTTATATGAAGAATTTTAAAACTTAAAAATAACTCAATAAAAAATGGACAAATGAAATCAGAGATGTTCACAAAAGAAGATATATGAATGGCCAAAAAACACATGGAAGGATGGGCAACATCACTGGTCTTTAGGAAAAATGCAAATTAAGGTGACAAATGAGAAGCTACTATAAGCCTAGTAGAATAACTAAAATTAAAAAAAAAAATGAATTAAAATACTAAGTGTTGGCAGAAATGTGTAGCAACTGAAACCCTCAAACACTGCTGGCAGGAATGGAAAATTGTTGGATAAACAGTTTTGTACTTATGTACTTAAACATGTCATAAACATTAAACTTACCATATGACCCATAGTTCCATTCCTGGGTATCTATCCAAGAGTAGTGAAAACACATGTCCACAAAAAGACTTGTACATAGAAGCATTATTCGTAATAGCCAAAAAGTGAAAACAACCCAAATGTCCCTTGACTGGTGCATGAACAAAATGTTGTTATAATGTATAATGTTATAATACTATAACATGCGGTCATAATGTATCCATAAGTAGAATAATACCCAGCAATTGAAAGAATAAATTGTTGATACATGCAACAACATGAGTGAATCTAAGAAAGTAGAATGCTGGGACACCTGGGTGGCTCAATTGGTTAGGTTTTGACTCTTGATTTTGACTCAGATCATGATCTCAGGGTTGTGAGATCGAGCCCAGAGTTGGGCTCCCAGCTTGGTGGGGAGTCTGCTTGAGATTCTCTTTCTCCTTTTCCCTTTGCCCCTCCTCCCTGTGCATGTGCTCTCTCTCAGATAAAAGAATCTTTAACAAGATATGATGCCGTACATAAAAGAAGCCATACATAAAAGACTACACATTGTCCAAATAAATCTATATTAAGTTCTAGAAAAGGCCAAACTATAGAGGCAGAAAGCAGACCAGTGGTTGCCTGAGGCTGAAGGCAAAGACACATGACAGAAATTTCTGGGGTAACGAAAGTGTTCTAAAACTTGATTGTATTGCTTGTCTGACAGTAATGTATATGCTTAGCAAGGTGGGTAAATTTTTTTAGTATATAAATTATACTTCAATAAAGCTGTTAAAAAAATAATCTAACCTGACCTTCATGGTTTATGTAATGGATCCTGTGTACTTCTCTGGCCATCTTATCTTGGGGTCTTTTTTTTTTTTTTTTTAAGATTTTATTTATGTATTTGACAGACAGAGATCATAAGTAGGCAGAGATGCAGGCAGAGAGGGGGAAGCAGGATCCCTGTCGAGCAGAGAGCCTGATGCAGGGCTTGATCCCAGGACCCTGAGATCATGACCTGAGGCCAAGGCAGAGGCTTAACCCACTGAGCCACCCAGATGCCCCATTATCTTGGGGTCTTGACATGAGACAATTTTGTCTTGTTCGTCTTCCATCTTGTGTGGGTTGGAGGTGGGGCAGGAGTACTCTGCTCCACATGGTCACTCAGGGACCACGCTCCTTCCATTTTCTGCCTCCTCCTTTCTCTAGATCTTTAGAGTTCCTTCCTTTCATCTGGAAGATAAAGAGCAAACTTGGAGGATTGTGCTGGAGGTTTTCATGGCTCTATTAGATTCTGCTATTCAACAAACCACCCTGAACTTTGTGGTTTAAAACAATAGATGTTTATTGTTTCTCATAGTTTTGTGGACTTGCTGGGTGGATGTCCTGGTGTGGGCCAACTCCGCTGGGACTGGAGGGTCTGGGAGGAGCTTGGCTGGGCCTCTCTCCCTGTGGCATTGCCCTCCAAAAGGCTAGCCTGGGCTAAGTCATGTGGTAGAGAAGCGTCCGATCAGGTTGATCAGGTTGCTTGCTCTGTAAAAGTCTAGAAGTGAATAAATGGTCCTAACTCTAATCCCAGCCGCAGAACCAGGGTATGGTGGTGTTTACACCTTCCAGATAGTGCCTGCCTGCAGTCAAGGTCGAGAGCCAGCGTGGCCCTCAGGCCTGGAAACGTGCTCCCCCCCCCCCCCCGGAACTTGGTAGATAAGCATGTTCTCAGGCTTCCCTCACCCCGCTGAGTCAGGTCCCTAGGGCGGGGCCCAGCAGTGTGTGCTTTAATGCCGCCTCCCAAGGAAGCTCAGGCTCGATCATGTCTGGAAACTTGGAGATCGTCTCCAAGCCTAATACAAACCACATGGGGGATCTTGGCAAAACACAGATGCAGACTCAGTGGGTTGGGGTGGGCTGTGATCCCACGGCTCTCACATGCTCCAAGGTGACTTATGTGGCTGCCACTACTGGGAAGACCGAGGGCACAGGTTCCCGGCAATTCTTGGCTTATAGTACATGCTCAGAAAGACCCAGCTGAATTGGATAAATATTTGGTGAACAAGGGGATTACAGGAAGCCTGGGACCATGCCAATGATTACACATCGTAATCAGGGTAAAAATATCCACCATGAACTTGCCTTGCTAGAAAGTCTTAAAAGTCACTGGAAATGTTTGGAACAGCAGTCTTGTGTTACTGCAAAAAATCCAGCAGGTAAGTTATGTGGGCTGGAAGGAATTTACACTTTACCTCTCCTGGGCATTTGCAATTCACTGATTCGTGGAGAATGTTAAAAAAAAATTGGTGTGGAAGTGAGGCCTTCTTCTTGACAGCATCAGCCCACAGACTCATAAGATCCACTGGGAACTCCAGTGTGAATGCTGTGGGCGTGTTCTCAGGTCAAATTTCTCCTCGCCTAGAAGTGGCTGTGGATCTGTGTGCTTCCTTCAGGAGTACAAAGGAGTTAGAGGGGGCCGAGATGGTTTGGTCCTAGATGACAGCCCAGGGTACAATCTGCAGGTTGTCCTTAGCTAGGGGTCAATTTACAGAAATAAGTCCATAAAAATTGGTCACCAGGGGGCAGTATTGCCCCACAAAGATGCTTAGCAGCGGCCGGTGACCCTGGAGTTTACAACCTGCTCTTTGTAAATATGTATAGCATCAGTGGTACTCTTTGTTCCTCCTTCTCCCAGCACTTCTAGGCTATTAAAAACATACCAAAGAAATCCATATGCATCAGACCTTTTAAAAGGTCTGCTGACTGTTTTAAATATATATTTTAAGGATTTTTATTTCTCTTGCTGTTTTTATGTGATTCTTGCTAGTTATTACCAAAGATTAAAAAAAGTGGTCTTTCCTGGAAGACACTGATCTTTATCAGCAGTGCTGGAACATTTAACCCTGCAGATATTAATATGCCCAAGTTCAGGAGGGCTTGTTCTTGAGGCAAAGTTGATCTGTGCGGAAGCCTGTTGATTCACAAACTCAATATTGTGTTATTTAGACATTTCAGTTGTTTCCTGATTTCTTCTGTGTGGACACTGTCTCGGAGGGACTGAGGTGGCCTCCTGGGGCACGCTGCGACCTCCCTCGTCTATCCACCCCTGCCCTCGCCTGCCCCAAGTGTGCACTTCTGCTATCTGGGAGCTGGCGCATCCTGTCCTCATTGACACTGGTCTGAGTCCCCGATGGTGACATTTGTTAAGACTGAAAAGTGCATGGATTTTTCTCACCGCCCCTTCCAGGTCCCCCTCTCAGGGCACCTGAGAAGTCTCTAGAATGTGAGGGACTTTGCTCAGTCCACAGATCCCTGGGTCTGTGTGTGCTGTTTGCACGGCCAGGCTCGGTTAACAAGGCTTCCTGCCTTTGTTAACTGCGCAGCCCCTGGCTGGGCCGCATCTGCAGATGCCCAGACCCCCTCGGCTGATACAGTTTCCATATGTGACCCCACATGCTCTCTGCAGACCCCTCTGAAGAGGCGGGCCTCCCAGGTGCCCTCTCGGGAACCATAAATTGTCTGCGTCTATTGGGCTTCCTTCCAGGCAGTGTCTCCCCCTCCCACGGGGCCATGCTTGAGAGCCATCAGGCCCTCTGCTGCCTCTGGGATCTGTGTCCTCAGTCGCTAAGGAAAGGAGACAGGCCCCAGCGTTCTCTCTGCTGTTTTCCATTCAGCCTGCTGAAGGCGCTCTTCTCTGGGCTGAAGTTGTGGCAGGATTTCAACAGGGATGTCATATTGTTTTGTGAACACTCAGGGATAATAATGAGTGCTCTTTGGGGCCAGGCACAGCGTCATGCCCTGGGGACCCACAGGTGGACACAGCGGCCCCCACCCTGTGCTCTGGGAGCCTGCAGTCCCCAGGGCTCCCCATTCTGTAACTGAGGCCAGCGTGGCTTGGCTCAGGGGGTCCAGCCACAAGCTGGCTGGTGGGTCCCAGGGGTAGGCGGCCCACTGGGCAGGAGAGTTAAGATTCCAGCCTCAAAGTGAGTCCTGGATCATCTCAGCCCAGTGTGGCCATGGGACACCGGGCCTGTGGCCTCTCGGGTCTGCTCCAGCTTGCAGCTCCTGGCCTGTGCTGTGGCCACAGAGGAGTGTGAACCGCCCCAGGTGGCAGTGGGCTCGTGGCCTCAGGTGGGTTGTCTCTCAGACCCTCGACCTGGGAAGGGGTCCCCAGGGGTTCTGTGGGTTCACCATGGAGGCAAGGGGGGTTGTTGCGGTCAGCCAAGGGCAGGGATGTGTCAGCTGGAAATGTGTCGGGCTCTGAGTTCAGAGCAGCTGATCGCAGAGGCGGAAACAAATAGGGATGAGTACTCGTATATATATACATGTTTAAATTAATAGCCCAGGTTTTTTTTTTAAGATTTTATTTATTTGAGAGAGAGAGCGAGAGAGCAAGGGAGTGAGCACAAAAGTGGGGAGGGGCAGAGGCAGAGGGAGAAGCAAACTCCCCTCCGAGCAGAGAGCCTGATGCGAGGCTCGATCCCAGGACCTTGAGATCATGACCTAGGCCGAACACAGACCCTTAACCGACTGAGCCACCCAGGCGACCCCCAATAGACCCTTAAAGAGCAGTTTTAGGTTCACAGCAAAACTTTGTAGGAGATACAGAGACTCCCATCTACCCCTTCCCTCCAGCATTGAGGGGCGTTGGTGAGGATGGGAGAATGAGCACGGACACATAACCACCCCAAAGCCTACCAGCTGGCGTCCCGGATCGCTCTTGGGGTGCACGCTCTGCCTAAGGATAGGTGTCTACCACCCCCTGTCCTCCAGAGGATTCAAGGTCCCACCCAGCCTCAGCGCTCTGCCTGTCATTCCTCCGTCCTCCCCCCCGCAGACACCCCAATGTTGCTGCTGTCTCTGCAGACTTCTTTCCAGAGTGTCGGATAGTTGGAGTCAGGCAGTTTCTTTCACCTTGTGAAACGTGGAAACACGTTTAAGTTTTTTGTGTGTCTTTTTGTGGCTTATAGCTGTCTTCTTTCGTGCTAAGTAACTGAGTCATCAGACTTATCGAGCAGTCTGGAGCGGGGCAGTCAGGGGGTCAGGGCTCAGGGCTCAGGGGCCACTCTCCTCAGGCCCTGGGACCTGCAGACGCAGCTGAGGCAGGGGAAGGGGGACGGGGCAGAGGGGAAGGGTGCTGCCAGCCAGCGCTGTCCCCTTTGTGCAGGAAAGCAGAAGGGTTTCTGGAAGACCCCACAGGGAACATCCCTGTCCATGTCATTGGCCAGAGCCGGGCGGTGTGGCCGTGCCGGGTGGTAGAGGGGACAGGTCAGGTCAGGCCTGGTCCCCCTCTGCAGGAAGTAAGGCTTACCCCATAGCTACCCCGAACGTCAGGGGTCTATTCGCAGAGAAGCATGTGAGTGCATGTGAGCTTGGCTGTGTGTGTGTGTGTGTGTGTGTGTGTGTGTGTGAAACGGGCGTTGGGTAGATCATGGGAGTTTGCTGACCACCAAGCTCAATACAAAGACCGTTTTCAGGGCAGGAATGGAAGGAGCCCGCGGGGACAGGCGAACTCCCTCCCCTGCAGGCGGCTGGGCACCGCTGTGGCTGCTGTGCTGGGACTCAGGCCACCTGAAGGGCACAGGTGACGTTCAGAGGGCCAGGGGGCACTGTTGGCTCAGAGAACCCATGGGGCGGGAGGTGTTTGGCTTAGGCCTTGAAGCCTGGGGAGAATTCTTTTAAAGCAGCTGTTTTACACTAAATTCTACCTCTGAAACGGATTAAAAAATTATTGGACAATAAAAAAAGAGGAAGTAGCTGTTTTATTATATCCGAGCATCCGATACTGCACATCGCCCTTTAGTCCCCACATGCGCCGTCTCCTGGAGACCCCCGGTGCCCCGGTGTTGGGCTCGGTGAGGCTTCCCTGGCAGCGGGGGTGGAGGGGGGGAGGGGGCGGGGCGCCGGGGCAGGTGAAGGGAAGCACCAAATGCGACTCCGGAGTTGTGCCATCGGAGAGAACCGGCCCCCCTTCCCGCCTTCGCCCCCCTGGCCGGGGCAGGGGGCTGCTGAGCTGCGGCCGAAGCCACCCAAGGGGCGGGTGGGGGGGGGCTGCGACGGAGAGAGACAGTCCCGGTGACTGTGGACCCAGCACCCGCGCGCTGGCGGAGCGAGAGGACGGGCTTTTCTTGTTTAAACCGGTCTCCGCGCGGCTCCAGTTCCCCTAAAGCCCCGGACCTCTGTTGTCGCGGCCCATCCTGAGAGCTACTCCGTGATGCTCACCCAAATCAAGGCTTGCGCTGTCTTGCCGCGGGCTTTCTGCATCATGACTGGTTGCTGGTCGTTTGTGCGGGGGGCCTGGGTCCCCCTGTGGCCTCAGCCTCTCCGGCCGGGGTGCAGGGAAGGTGAGCGGAGGCTTTCCTTGAGCCCTTGGACCCTCCCCTCAGGTCGGCTCCTTGATGGCTCTGGGGAGGGATGGGACGGCAGAAGGAGCAAAACCGACTCAGGTCTGGGCTTTTGGTTTTCTAGAGGCTCTGAAGGAAGCGCTGAGCGGGACCAAGAGGGCAGGGACACAGGTGGGAGGCAGGCACCTGCCAAGGGTCCGAGGGTGCGTGGGGAGGGGCCGAGGGGCGGGCCCCAGGGGGACTGGGGAGGAGCCCAGGGGCCCGAGGGGGCTGAGGGGGATGGCTCAGCAGGACTGCCGGGGTGAGGCCCCCTCCCCCTGAGTGGCAGCAGGGCAGATGACTTGCGGCCCCTCCCCAGCACCTAGGAGCTAGGCAGGTCCCCTGGAACCCAGCAGCACCTCAGGACAGTGGACGGCCCAGGTTTGACCCAGTTCCTATTTCTGCCATTGACAGGGTGAGGGGTCCCCGAGGGACTCATGCGGAGCAGAGAGCGGTCCCGTGGCTCGCCTGTCTGTGTCTCCCCACAGAGAGTCGCGTCTGCCACACATACATTTCCCGACCTCCGTTCAGGGCCTGGCCACATACCAGGCATCGCAGGGTCAAAAATGGTTGTGGATACAAAGACGCATGAGGCACCAGTCTCTTCCTTCCAGTTTTTCCTTCCCCGCTCTAGACATCGGGTGTCTAGGAAGCCAGGTTTGAAGGCCTCAAGGCTACTTGGTTGTCCTGAAAAATATGAGAATATTATAAATATTATCACAAGTGTAGCTTCTTTAGGACCCAAGTATGGCCTTCCTTTGCTGGTGGTGATTTTTCAAAGAAAAAAACATTAAAAAAAATTTTTTACTTACTATTTGACAGAGAGATAGAGCACAAGTAGGCAGAGTGGCAGGCAGAGAGAGAAGGAGAAGCAAGCTCTCCACCCCTGATGCAGGGCTCGATCCAGGACTCCGGGATGGAAGGCAGACACTTAACCAACTGAGCCACACAGGCGCCCCCAAAGAAATTTCTTGCTAGCAACTCCCCACTTGGCAAAGGGTGCTTGGCCCAGAGTGGCCAGTGCCCTATTTGCTGAAGCAAAAACTCCCTGCATGTCTTTGGGATTTCCCAAGATTTAGCTTCTGTGTGAGAAGGGGGGGGGGGGTGACTTTAAGGGAATGGATCCTACTGACACAATCATAATTCTCTGTTTGGAAGTAACCACACGGAACCAAACCTCCGAAGCCACAAAAAAGTGGTGCCCAGCACAAGGAAGGCGGAAACAGCTCGGAATACACTGTATCATTGACTACACGTGGGAGATGCTGATTTTGCACCAAAATGAAATTTTATTGCTTATCTTAGAGCCCTACTAAGAATTGTGTATTAAAGGGTGAAAATAATTTGCTGAAATCCCACTTCTTCCCCTTAAAAAGTCACTGATTAGCAAAATTGTGAACAAATAGCTTTTCAAGCAAGTCAGCAGCAAAATAGTTTATATAACCAAGTCACCGTGACCGTGAAGAAAACATTCCTCCCAGATGGGATGCGTGGCCGTAATAATAGGAGTTATCTTAGGAGACACCATAGATGGAATTTTATATAACCTTACATGGGGAAGGCCTTTCATGGCACGGCATAAATCAGGACAAAATTCAGAGGCTGTAAAGGAAAATACTGATAAATTTCACTTCACACAAATTGAAAGCTTCTGCATGTCGAGAATACCATAAACAAATTTAAAATACCAACCACGAAAGAACCATCCAATTAAAATATGAACTCCATCTTCAACCTAGCAATTTCCCGCTGCTAAGAAAAATATTTGCAGCAGTGGTGGAGGTGGGTAGCCGGTTGCTCTCTGAAGCCTCTGTCCTTTCTCTCCCGGTCACAGAACTCTAAGGGGGGGTGACAGAACCCTGAGTGGTGCCCCGGGGCCCCATCTCTTGCTGCTGCATGGCCTCCTCCCCTTGGGGATGGGCGGGGCATGTACCTTGGTTCCCTCAGCAGAACATGGCCAAGGTAATGGGCCATCCATGGCGGGGTGTGTGCATTATGTACATGAGACGGCAGCACCGGCTTGAAGTCAGTCCCTCTCTCTCTTTTGCTGTCTTTGAGTTAATCCCATAGGACAAGGGACCTAGGGTGGCTTCTAAGAGCGGAGGGAAGCTTCCGATGGATCACCAGCAAGACCCGGAAGCCTTCAGCTCTACCACTGCAAAGGCATTGAATTCTGCCAACAACCTGGGTCATTTTGGAGGCAGCTCCTTTCCCCAGCTGAGCCCCACCCGGGGAAGCAGCCCGGGCCAGCACCTTAATGTCAGCCTTGCAGAAGACCTAGTGCAGCCGTGCCCAAGGTCCGGACCCCCAGAAACCATGAGAACAGCAATGTTTGTTTTTCATTCGCTCCGTCGGTACTGATGCTGTTAGGCAGAATGGGGAGCGAATGCATTGTGTGTCCCAGCCTTCCTTAGATGCCATCATTGGATTAAGTTCTAACCCAAGGAAAGTGAACAGAAGATATGCAGATGGCCCCTGGGGACACGCACACCCAAACCGTAGTGAGGTACCACCCCACGCGCAGTAAGACAGGCTACCATAAAGACCCATCATAACAAGTGTTGGCGAGGATGGGGAGAAGTCGGACCCATTCTGCACTGTCGGTGGGAACGTAAAATAGTGTAGCTGCTGTGGAAGACAGCCTGGCGTTTCCTCCAAAGAACCTGAACATAGAGTTACCACATGACCCGGCAGTTCCACTTTGAGAATATACCTGAAAGAATTGAAAAGAGGGTCTTAAAGAGATATTTGTAGACCCACGTTCATAGCAGTGGTATTTATTCCTAGGAGTTAGAAGGCGGAAGCCATCCAAGTTGACCGGCAGATGAGTGGATAAACAAAATGTAGAATATACAGACAACGGACTCTCATCCAGCCTTTATTTTTTTTATTTTTATTTTTTATTTTTGAGATTTTTATTTATTTACTTGACAGAGAAGAGAGAGATCACAAACAGGCAGAGAGGCAGGCAGAGAGAGAGGGGGAAGCAGGCTCCCCGCTGAGCAGAGAGCCCGATGCGGGTCTCGATCCCAGGACCCTGAGATCATGATCTGAGCTGAAGGCAGGTCACGAACCCATTGAACCACCCAGGCGCCCCTCTCATTCAGCCTTTAAAGGGGAGGATGTGCTGACATCTGCTCCAACATGGGTGGACCTTGAGGACATGAGGCTCGGTGACATCAGCCAGTCACGAAAGGGTAGATACTGTCTGATTCCACTTCCCTGAGCTCCCTAGAGCTGCCAGATTCATGGAGATAGACAGTAGGATGGAGGGGAAGCTGGGGGAGGAGGAGTCAGTGATTAACCAGGACACTAGAGATGGATGGCAGGGGCGGCTGCAGGACAGTGGGAATGAACTTAGGGCCTCGAACTGCCCCCGAAAAATGGTTAAGATGGTGAATTTCACTCTGTGTATTTTACCGCAATAAAAATAAAGCAAAAAAAGCAACTTGCAAAATCAGTGTGTATAGAGCGCCCTCCCATGGCCTAAAAACAGGTAGGTTTGCTTGTTGCATGCGTGCAGAATTTCTGGAAGAAAACACAGAAAGCGGACCGCGGAGAGAACTCTCGCTCGCACACCTTCTGGTGCAGTTTGGAATGTTAGTTGGTGAGGGGCGCGTCTTCCTTTTTAAGTTTAAAGCCAACCATGGGCAGGCAGACTGCATCTCCGCCCGCTGTGGTTCCTGCCTTTTCTCCGTGGCCGCAGCTGGGGGTGGCGCCCGTTCCTCACGAGACATTTGGAGCTGTTTGGTTTTGCTTTCTTCCCGAAAACTTTTCTTTCCTCTCCCAAAGGGTAACATTTAATTCTTCAAAAACAGAACAGCCAGAGTAAAATTTGAAATTTAGTTGGATTGTATTTGAACGATTGGCCTCAGTAAGTGAACACAGTTATTGAAAGAGCATTTGGGGTTTTTTTAAGCACCAAATACAGCCACAATCTAGAAGGCGTTTGGCAAAAAAGACACAGAATTCCTCATCGGTAGAGACTCTCTTCTACCTGTTTTGTGCCTCCCTCGGCATCCGGAAAATTCTATGCAGTATTAAGTAAATATGTTTAATCACTCCACAGTGGGCAGAAACAATTTTCAAGGCTAATGCCGACTATAAGAGATCATGTGAGTAGGTCATTTCATGGGTGGCGACCTTTTAATCATCAATCTCCTAGTTAAAAACAGTTAAATTACCCAATTAGGCAAAAGGAATGTTGAACAAGACATTACCCTCAGGGGAAAAAAGAAATGTGCAGAAATGTGTTTTCATGTCCGTGAATAGGTCCACGTACAAAGATCTGGGTGCGAATGCATTTACAAAGTCAAACAAGTGGTGGGGAGCCGTGGAGGAGGGACGCGTCCGCCAGGGAGCACAGTGGCTCCGAGCGGTGGGTAAGGGGAGTAGTAAAGGGTGCACGTAAGCCCCGGAAAAAATGCATGCTCTCATTCTTTGAGAGACTTACCTATTCCTCCGGCCGCTTTGCTCTTTTCCATACAGGCAAAATGCACGTACATTACAATAGAGTTCTTAGGATTTTTCATTCCAAATTTTTAGCAAAGCATCCATTTGTTTAAAAGCAGTACTGGGGCGCCTGGGTGGCTCAGTCCTTAAGCGTCTGTCTGCCTTCCGCTCAGGTCATGATCCCACGGTCCTGGGATCAAGCCCAGTTCAGATCATGATCCCAGGGTCCTGGGATCGAGCCTCACATGGGGCTCCCTGCCCAGGGGGAAGCCTGCTTTTCCCTCTCCCACTCCCCGTTTGTGTTCCCTTTCTGCCTGTCTCTCTCTCTCTCTGTAAATAAATACAATCTTTAAAAAAATAAAAATAAAAACAGCAGTAATTTACACCACAGCCGAGCACTGAAGGCTGGGTTTATCAACCTCACGCTGTTGGCATTTGCGCCCCAGGTCGCCCTCTCCGCTGGAGGACGTGGAGCCGCTGGTCTGGCCTCCAGCCACGAGGGGCCCCGTAGCATCCCTCCCCAGCTTTGGTGCCAACCAAAAGTGTCTCCAGACCTCGCCACGCGTCCTCTGGGGGTCCCGGCTGGGAACCCCATCTTAGAGGGCGAGGCCGGAGGGCAGGCAGGGAGGAGGGCACCACGCACACCGGCTGAGGGATGCATTCCCCAAGTGACCTGCGGGCTCACGCGCCTGCGCGGGGCAGGGGGTGCGGGGGCGCCAGGCTCGCCTGCCCTCGGCGCCGCTCCCCTTCACAATCTGCTGCGTGGGTATGATTTCAGCTTGCGTTTCCTGACCACTGATGAAGCGGAGCCTCTTCTCAAGTGCTTTACTTGTATACTCAGACAAAAATTAAAGACAGGTGCACATGCACGTGGGTGCCCGTGTGTGTCGCAGGAGGCGTTCTATAAAAAGGGGGGAGTAGCTGCATCACAGGGGGCGTAGAGAGCTCCCGGCCCGCGGGTGGCCTGGCCAGCACCGAAGGGCATCCCCTGCCCGCCAGGTCCAGTAAGTCATGGGCCACTCCTCCTCTGCCTCTCTGCCCTGCACGACACCAACCCCTGGCCCGTCCCTTTTCACCGCAGACTGGGAACTAGCGCAGCCGAGGCGCCTCTAGGTGGCACTGAGTCCTAGAGGTTTAGAAAGTGCTGAGCGCACCCCCCCCCAGCTGCGTGCACGGTGACCGGGCTTTGACCCGGCTTTGCACACAGAGCCCCACCCCGCACCTGGTTCAGAAATGCTTCCGGAGCGTTCTATGGGGCAGGGGTGCCGAGGGATTCCTCCCCGACAGATGCACGTGCGTGGGTGGTGTGCCGTGTGTGTTGTGTGTGAGTGTAGCGGGGTGCGTGTGCTGGAGGGGGGGAGAGAGAGCATCGTGTGCGCTGCTGAGAGCGGGTTCTTGCTGGAATTAGGAAGTTGTGTCGCAGTCTCCTAGAAGACCCTTAGAAGTTCACCCGCAGGACACACACACAAGGCACACACGTGTTTTCGAGTACAAAATTCAGGAGTCATGGAGGGATCCACAGTGTAAAGCAAGTGTCCCTTTCACTTTGTCTCCAGCCTCTACTTGTCCCGTGGCTGCAGTGGACGTAATTTAAGCACAGTGACTGGGAATGTATGTTGTGTGTGTGTGTGTGCACACGCACGTGCACGCGGTGGGCAGAGACGTGGTCCTCCGCACACTAGGAACGACTTCTGCCTCCTGGGCTCCCTTCCAGGCTGTGGGCTCCTCACTCCATAGATGGTCTCTTACTGCCACCACCGGGTGGGAGACGTTCTGGAAGGTTCCTCCCCGCCCAGCACTGAGGCACATACACTGGTTGCCTTGGCATGGGCTCTAAGGTGAGCCGTTTCCAGATTTGGGTGGGGACCCTCCGAAAGGTCCTTCCCCCGAAAACACACTTGTTTCTTTGCACTATTGTTTCCTTTTCCTGTGGGGTTGCTTTTTTTTTTTTAAATGGGAAAATATCATAACTATACTCAGAAGAAGAATCAGCATGTATTTTTACCCCTATATTGTGTGAGAAACAAAAGGTCAAATGTCTTTAATTAGAGTTTCCATTGTACTATTTTCAATTGTTTCCCAGCAGGATGAGGGCTGGCTAGCGGCGGGGGCAGGGATCTGGGCTCCCAGCTCGGGTGCGGTCGGGCAGACCTCAAGCTGGGCACATTCTTCCTGGAACATAGATCTTTTGTGTGTGTGCACGCGTGTGTGCGTGTGCATGCACGTATGGGTGTGCATATGTATGTTTGAAAAGGTCTGATGCCATTTTGGGGGAAAGAATGAAGCTTGGGGAAGGAGACCCCCCCCACCCCGCTTCAGCCTCCCCCACACGCTCTTTTGTAGACCATGAGCCTGGAAGCAATGCTGGTTGAAACTTCTCTGTGGTCCTTGGACTACGTGACATCTTTTGGCTGAAGTTCGGGCGAGTCTTCCGTTCCTCTGATGTCTTCAACTTTGACAGATCGGCTGACTGGAGTTCATGGGGAGATGTCTACGTGTGTGCACTTTGCCAGAAATAAGCTGGTTCCATTTTCCTCTAGTGAAATACACAAGAGTCTCCGAGGACGACTGTCTCTTTGCGCCCATGGTGGGACCACCGCTTGGGAGGGAGGGCTGCCCCCAGCTCTTCTCAGCCTCATATCATCGTCTCTGACAACACTGATGATGCCCCTGTGGGACATCTCTGTGCAGAAGAAACCTGTAGCCCCGAGTCATTCCCTGAACTGCCCCACGCATCTGCGAGCTCGTCTTTACAATGAAGATGATGGTGACCCTCAGGGATTGCTGGCCTCTGCCTGCCCGGCTACGACGGCCTGACGTGGCGGCCGGGGGACCCAGCCACTTGGCCAGTGCCAGGAGCCCCTCCCGCTCAGCTCCTTTGTTCTCTGAGGTCACCTGGGGAGCCCCGATAGCCTTCCATGGAAATCCAAGGCAACCCGCTCAGGAGAGCCAGGCATGTCTGAGTCATGAGGCAGCTTCCCCTGCTGGGGACTGAGTCATTTTTAACCATCACTCCTGACTGGCAAACTCGTCATCATCCCGCATTGATGGAAGCGAGCAGGTGCGGGAGGGCCGGCCCTGCGGTCCTGTGGGTCCATGGGCCTGCAGTAGAATCCGGACCCTGTGTCTGCAGCCCTGGGGGCCAGATGTGCTCAGGGGAGGAGAAAGGCAGCAAAGTTGCTGAGAGTCAGGGCCTTTCAGGACCAGCAAGAGTGCCTTCCGAGATGCTGAGCATTGGGTCAAAAAAAAAAAAAAAAAAAGACAACCATGCTGAGGCACCTGGGGTTCATGATCCTGAGGTCCTGGGACTGAGCCCCGGGTCGGGCTCCCCATTCAGTGGGGAGTCTGCCTCTCCAGACTCTGCTGCTCCCGCTTCTTATGCTCTCTCTCTGTCACGTAAATAAATAAAATCTTTAAAAAAAAAAAAAAGACCATGATAAACTTGGCCAATTTCATAAAGCTCAGCTAACAAACATTCAACTCTTTTTTAGAAATGTTTCTAGTTTTATTGATAGAAGTGACATAGAGCACTCTGTAAGTTTTATATGTTTTAACCTTTTGATCCCATACATTTATTATTTTTTTAAATTTAAATTCAGTTAATTAACATATAGTGTATTATTAGTGTCAGAGGTAGAGTTTAGTGAAAAATACTCAACTCCGATCAACCACTCTCTGACTTCAGAATCTCTTGCTGTGTTGGTTAGATTTTCTTCTTGAGGGCTAATTTATTTACCTCTCCTGTTCTGTTCTCCGGCACTAGCTCACTTCCCGAGGGGCAGCACGGTCCTCTTCAGGACCCTTTCTTATGTCACGTGATGTAGAGAGCTCAAGGACTCGGGGCCAGATCATCAGGTCTGAGCCCTGAGGCTTCAGGGACCAGCAGGGACCTTCCCCTCCCTCCCCCTCCCTCCCCCTTCCTCCCCCTCCCTCTCCCCCCTCGGGGTCTGGAGGTTAAACTAAAATCAGTCTGCATGAGACCGAGAAAACTTGCCGCGGCGCGTTCTGCAAAGCAAACAGCACTAGTCCCTTTTAGCAGTGAGCTAGGGGTTTCTCTGTCGCTACATTTTCAAGTTGGTTCCTTCTGGCCGTGCTTATACGCGGTGCTGTAGGTTACAACTTGTTTGTTATCCTTAACTACTGTTATTTTTAAGAGTCGTTTTAGCTTTTTACAGAAAAGCGAGCAGAACTTGCAGACAGAGCTCCTGGATGCCTTTGCGTTCCCGCCAATGGTTTTCCCTGTACTCACGTCTTGCCCCGCGTGCGATGCCTCTGATCCAACTGGCGGGCTGGAATCGCCACACACGAGATTATTAGGCCAAGATCCCTGTGTTCAGTAGCATTCACTCTTTGTGTCGAACTTTCTGTGGGTTTTGAAAAAGGTGTCGTGCTGTGTGGGCACCATGAAGGTTCACCCCCCTGCAGAGCATCCTCTGTACCGTTTCCACCTCCCCCCTCCTCCCTGCCCTACCTGTGGCTTCACTGGAGGCCTAGCAAAGGGTGTGAGTAGCTTTATAATCCCGTTCCACACCGCCCCTCC
>CM053603.1:180297909-180321248 GCA_028646535.1 Procyon lotor
GCTCATCTGGAACCCGAGAGCAGGGGAGTCCACGTGGCGTCCCTCTGATGTTCCGCTCCGGGCTCACTGTCCTGGGGCCTTGCTGCCCGGAAGGAGGGCAGAGAAGGGCCAGAGAGCGGCAGGCTTCTAGCTGATGATGAGGTGGAGGGGTGCGCTGGCCACTCGGAACTACTCTTATGGACCGCTCTGACGGCCTCGAGCCCAGAGCACATGGGAGCAAAGCAACACCATGGAGAGGCCCCGGCTGGGTCCTGGAGTGTGGGTTTATGCCTTCCAAGTGCGATTCCTACGTGGGGACCCCCTTCACGTCCTGGGCATGGTCTCACCCCCAGCCCTGCCCTGAGGCTAATTAGTTCCTGATTAGGTGACGCAGACTTACTCGGGTCACCATGTGTTGGGCTGGCCTTGCTGAAGAGGTGGCCAGTGTGGGGCGGAACCCCAGGCTCTCCACCCCTATGACCAAAGCTCTCTAGCACCTGCCGGGCGTTCTTGGAAAACATGTGCATTTGCAAGAAAAGGCGTGGACGAAGTTGCGAGGCGCGGAGATGGTGTAGAGGAGGTCTCCAGGGAGGAGGTGAGCTCTTCCGTCATCCTCCTCCATGGTCCCCCGGTGGAAGCCTGTGCCGGAGTTTTCTTCTGTCTCCTGGAAGCAGAAGGCTGCCCGGTCGCCAAGGGGGTGGAGACCGAATTTCTCAGAGCAAGCCCCCAGCTCTGTCACTGTCACAGACGCGGGGATGACATACTGTTCATTGGCTCCCACTGCACTGCGCGTGTCTCTCGGTCTGGAATTTGAGGACATACACGCTTACAAGCAGGCGAGGAAGGAAGGTGGCGTGGGTGCTGCCCTCACTGGCTTCTGGGGCACCTACAGGTTCCAATCCCGCACGTGCCTCTTCCTGGTGGGGTGGGCTCAGGGAAGCTGCTTGGCTCCCCTGAGCCCCCGTTTTCTAGTTTGTAGAGAAACCGTGAGGACTCGGGTGACTCCGGTAGTATAGCATCCGGTCCCCGGGAAGTGCTCAGGGACCCCTGATATTCAGATCTCCCATTTACCTGCTCCATGGGCCCTCCCTCAGCCGCCCCAAACCACAATGATGTCTACCTCTTCCCTTGTGGGTTTCACACATCTCACTGCATCCCGATGAGCTCCTGATCGGACCTGCCCCTGTCCCTGTGTGTGAATTCCGCCTTGTCAAGAGTGGGAGGGGGCGGGGGTCCTATTCAGTGGAGTTTTAAGAGGATGGGTCAGAGCACAGACCGCAGTCACACTCCCTGGGTTCCAATCCCGACCACTTATCATCAGTGTGACTTTATTTCCTTATCCATAGAACGGGGGCAACAACAGCTCCCCGTTGTTAAAAAGGATCACATGACGTCATAGGCACAGACCTCTCAGAGCTGTGCCTGGGCAAGGGTTTGTTACTGTTACCATTCCCGCCTACAAGATTTGTGGTAAACTGGTGTTTCAGACACGCTGTGTTCCCATCTGCAGTGCAGTAGCCGTGAAACCTGTCCTCCTCAGCTGCGGGGGTCACATGTACGTGCCCGACTTGGTCCCGTAAGCACTCAAGCATGGTAGCAGGTTCTGGTGGAAGCTGGCCAAAGATTTAGCAAAGAAAAGAATAAGACTCCTCATTAAATCTGCATTTCGGATCAATAGCAAGTAGTTTCTTAGGATAAGTGTGTCTCAAATATGGCATGAAACGTGCTTATGCTAAAGAACGATCCAGTGTTGATTTGCAATTCAAATCGAACGGGGCGTTCTGCATTTTGTAGCACAACCTCACAAGCCTATGTGTGGCTCAGAAGGTAACTGTGGTCCCAAAATCTGTCTCAGGTTCAGTTAGGAGTAGCACCAAGCAGCCCTATGGGAGGTGACTCCCTCGGGATCATCCCTCCTTTAAAAAGCGTTTTCATGTATTTGTGCAAAATCCCTGTGGAAGAGCATCTCCAACTACGATTCCGGTGCTCTCCGCGCTGGCGGGGAGCGGCTCAGGAGGAGACTGGCTTCGGGCAGTTTACCTGCAGCTTGGAGACTCGGTGTCGGATGAGCTCACTCCGTAGGACTTCATTCACTGTTGTCGTAACAGAAGGGGACCTCTCCAGCCCCCTGCTTTTCCCAATCTGCTCCTCTTGGGGTCTTCTAATCTCAGTACATGGAAAATCCATTATTCCAGGCCCTTAGATCTAAACTCTTGAGTTCTAGACTCTTCCCTTCCTCCCCCATCGGATCCATCAGTCCAGAACCTGGCCACTTCTCATCCATCCCACCACCCTGTCCTTGGGGGCGGCGTGGTCTCTCCCTCGCTGATCCCCAGCTGGTACCCTGATGTCCCCCACCTGTCCCCTACACAGCAGTCAGAGCAATCTTTTTTAAAGATGTCACCCCTTTGCTCAAAACCCTGTAGCGTCTTCCTTTTCATGCAGCGTGAAATCTGTAAGTCTGGATCTTGGTTTTCAAGGACGTAGGCGGTCCGGCCCCCACGTGTCCCCACCCTCTTTCCTGCCCCTCCTGCCCGCTCTGTTTCACTGGTCTCCTTGCTGTGCCTGCCCTGTCCCCGGGCTGCCCCCATATCTGGCTTCGCACTTGCCGGTCCTCCTGGATGACATGTGCGTTCTTCCCGGCACAGGGACAAATGCTCATTCCCTTTCTTCACGACTGTCTTTGCCCAGACAAGCCTTCACTCCTCTTTGCGTCGTTTTCCCCTCTTGGCATGCGTGGTTCTCTTGACCTGCATGTGCACATCTGTCTGCTGATCGTCTCCCGCGGGGCCTCTGTGTTGCCCCATCCAATCACGGAGGAATGCTTTCACGGCGTTGTGAGCACTCAGCAGGTGGATGGTGCAGAATGAATGAAGCATGTGCCGGTGGAGAGTGTGGGAGGCTGGCCGGCCCGTGGGCTCCAGGAGTGAGTGAGCTCTAGGGGCGGCTCAGGCCGTGGCAGGGAAATCACGTGATGAGGGAACCAAACTTCCAGAAGTTTCTGCCCATGCCCCTCCTTGTGTGCTTGTGCAGCTCATTTTGATTCTGTGTGCTTTATTAATTGTTTTAAAAGATTTTATTTATTTATTGGAGAGGGAGAGAGGGTGAGAGACAGAGAGAGAGCAGGAGCGGGTAGGAGGGGCAGAGGGAGAGGGAGAAGCAGACTCCCTGCTGAGCAGGGAGCTGATGTGGGACCCAATCCCAGGACCCTGGGACCATGACCTGAGCCAAAGGCAGACGCTTAACCATCTGAGGCACCCAGACACCCTCTCAATAATCATTTTTTTAAGGCTGTGCAGCAACCCACCAAATTCAAATTCCTAATAACATGCCTTCAGGTCATTTCCTTATATTTTTAAGCTATAATGTTGCAGTGACAAATTCTGAGTTCTCTTGTTTCCTTTCTTTTGAGGCCAAGTATAAGACGTCAGTGATGGGTCGGTGTGTTTTCCCACGTGGACGCTGGCGTCCTAACCCTCAGTCCCTCTGGGTGGGTGCTGATCAGATGGGACTGGTGTTCGGAAGAGGAGGAGGGCACAGGGCAGGGACAGAGACTCGAGAGGAAGCCGTGTGGGGACAGACGCAGAGCTGGGTGGCCCTTCTGCTAGCGGGGACCACCAGGGACTGCCAACCGCCTTGAGAAACTGGGAGACGCACGGAGGGGTCATCCCCTGGAGCCTTGGGACACCTCGATTCCTGACTCCTGGCCTCCAGGCTGTGAGACTATCCACTCCTGCTGTCTTAGCCCCAAGGCAGCCGCAGGGAGTGGACACAGACCCCAGTTCCGGAATCCCTCACTACTGCTGCGTGTCACTGTCCCTGACATAGCAGCCCCAGGGCCCCACCCCGGGGGCCGTTTAGGGCTTGATCAGAGTCGGGGGGGAGGTTCCTGTCTCTGGGCCAGGCAGCACTGACATCATTATTTCGGTGCCCACTGACAATGGGGGGCCTGGACGGATGTCAGTGGTAACAGAGCATCTTCTCCCACCGGTTTGTGGCTTTGCTACGCTCGCAAATATTCTCGGAGTTTTGAAAAGAGGACCCTTCCCCCATTTGGTCAGTTGTTGTCCCTGCCCCAAATTTTGTGCTAAGCTGAAGGTGAGAGCTAGGCTTTGGCCGAGATGAACTCGGCTCACAGCGTGGGTTACTGGGGAGGCAAGAATAAGGAGGCTGGTGTCAAGGTCCCCGCAGGAACCATGGCGGTGCACTCACTAACCCCCCTGAAAAGACACGTCCATGCCCTTGGTCTGGGCTACCGATTCCTTTCAACCACCTGGAAAATGGCACTTAGGGGCTTGTGTCTCACATGCACGATGCCAGAGGGGAAGGTAGGACAGGCACCCTGTGTATGTGTCTCAACTCTGGGCGGGGGAGGGGAGGGGCTGGTGAGGGCAGGAGAGCGTGCGTGCTGGGGGGCAGTTCCCGAGAGCCAGCAGGCACCCCGTTGTCAACGCCCATTTCACAGCTGGAGGGAAAGTCCCAGGTGGCTTGTCCACAGCTTTGCAAAGGAAGAAACTGAGGCAGACCTGTATGGTACAAGACGCAAGGGTGAGTCTCCCAAATCTCATATTTGAGACAAAACAAACCCTCGTCTATGGGAAGGGTGACAATAGATGTTAGTATCGGCACTGTCCCCAGTCACCGAGTGTGTGAGTCCAGTGGCCCAACAGTGACCCAAAGGTGGCCTGAGAGAGCTTCCCTGGGGCCCAGTCATGTGGACGGTGACTGTCCTTGGGGCTGCCCCGTGTGGCTTCCCGAGGCCGCGGTGGGAGCTTTTCCGGAGGCTCGGTCTCCATGGGCCTGTCGTCTGTGGGGTGGGAGGCAGGTTCGGGTGGCGCCTGGGAAAAGGCCTTTGTGGTCTGGGGTCCCACTGGGACAGGGCGGCTCGCAGGGTGGAAAGAACCTGAGCTGTGGGCCAGGGGGCGGTGAGGGGCCTAAGGGGCAGGCGCAGGGCCCCCAGTCCGCGGACAGGAGGGCTGAACTCCGTCCTCCCGTCCTCCTCCCCACAATGGACAAGATCCAACCAACCGGGCTGCGACCCTCTTGGTGCAAAGATTGTGTTCGATCCCGTTTGCAGCTTCGCACGAAGGTGGTACGTGCTCAGCCATGGGTTGGCAGGGATGGGAGAGTCCCCGGGCCCCCCAAAGCCTCCTGCCTCCGTGCTCAGCCTCTGCGGGGAGGCCCAGCTGCCATCTCCTTCCTCACTTGCTTGTGTTCTGTGCCGCCTCACAGATCACCCGCCCCAAACCTCCCTTTTGCACCCAGGCCTGTCTAGTGGGATGAAATGGCAAGCTCTGCTCCCCCAGATGGGTGGGTGAAGCTGTGCCCCCTCCTGGCGTCCCTTCCACCGAACCCCCTCTGCCCACCCAGCTTTCCCTCGGGCCCATGCTCCCTGGCACGTCCTGGGAGGACTGTCTTTCCTACAAGGCTTAAGGAAGGTAAGACTTCTGTGCAAGTTTCTTGCCAAAGCAGCCCAACCCTGCAGAAACGAGGGGCACAGAGCCTGGGATTCCTGAATCCACAAGGACGAGTCCAACTGGCCTGCGTTGCCCTGCAGAGTCACAAGTTGGAGACAAGTTGAGGCTGCGGCTCTGCCCGCCGCGCACTGTGTCCCCTGCTCTCCACGCGCGGCCAGTCCTGATGGAGATGGAGAGGGGCCGGTTTGTGGTCCGGGGGCGTCCGGCAATGCCAGGACCCCCAGCACTCCCTCGTCCCCGAGCCCCTAGCAGCAGCCAGGTGGCCTGAGGGGAAGATCTGAAGGAGATTAAGGGGTGGTGGCTCTTTCCTTTTGGGATGCGGCAGGTGGATTCTTTCGGTGGACACGAGCCCTTGTTCATGGCCCATCCCGGAGGGGCGTCAGATTTAGCCAGTGATGTCTGGGTGCTGTTCCGCCTAGGGCAGGGGTGTTAGCAGGTCAGGGTGCTGTTTACAGGGCAGTGTGAACCTTTTACCCTTTCGCTGAAGGGCAAGAAGAGAGAGCAGCTGCACCGCGGCAGGAAGCGACACCTCCGGGCTGGCCGGGGAGGATTTTGCCAGGCAGTTGCTATGTCTTTGATGTCGGCTGCCCCCTCCTCTCTCCCTGACCACCGGACAGCCGGCCGGCTTAGAGGGAGATGCGGGCATGCATCCGTTTCCGGGAAAGCCCCCGTGGCTGCCCAAGGTCACTCCATGGAATCTAAGCAAGGACGTGGGGGCTCCTGAGACCCTTCCGAGGGGTACTTGCTCTGAGACCTGGGATTTGGTCTGAGGCTTTGTCTCCAGACTTCAGTGGACCTTTCCAAGCTCTCTCCGTGAATTCCAGCCAGGGGGCAACTTAAGCGAGGGTCCCATGCTGGGATGTGCTTACTCACTCACCACAAGAAGAGTGAAGGTAACTGGGGATTGCATTTCTGCGGGGAGTGGAAAAGGAAACGTCCTAGATGCATTTGAAGAGTTAAGGAAGCGGATTTTTAAAACCAGGAAATAGGGAAGTCTTTAAAAATGCCTTAATCTTTTAGAAATGGGAAACATCTTTAAAATAGCATTCGAGTTTTTTTTTTTCTTATAAAGAGTTTAAATATTTATTGCAGGAAATCTAGAATTGACAGGAAACTTTCAAGGGTAGAGCTAAAAATCATCTTGAATCTCACCAGAAACTGACAACCAAACCTGGCTAACTTTGTGGCATAAACAGATGCTCTGACGCCCAGGCAGAAACATACACGTTCATACACGATTGAGACCACGCACAAATACAGCATTTTTAAAGGTGTTTTCACTTAGAATTCCATCATCAACAATCTTCCCAGTGTATTTGAAAACAGGACATTTTTAATGGCGACCTACCATTCTTCAGAAAAGCTAAGCCATTTACCTAACTAACTCCTTACAGGTAATGTCTAAAATTTAATTTGAATTCATTATAATGTGCAAGTTTGCCTTTTGGAATAGAATAAGAAATCTGCTGCTCTGTGCCTCTGTTTTTCCCCTCTCTAAAGTGGGCTAACGCTGTTTTAGTCCAGGCGACTGGTGTGGCCTTTAATTAATATTTAGGAAAGGCCCTGCGAATCACGCATGAAGGATTGCTACTTAAGTCAAAGGTTTTGTGCAATTGTCCGTAATTATTATAATTTGCTCATTACGGGCAATTAGCACGTTGTAGGACAACAGAGAGGGATTTATTTGGAAGGCAATGTGCAGCTGTGTCTTGCATCAGCTGATGATGGAAGTTCAGAGGCCTGTGATTTTCTTCCTGACTGGAGAGACAGGATCAGGCAGAAGACGTCTGTACTGAGGGGCTGTGGTGGCTGCTGGTATGTGTGGTGTCCAGAGGGTGGGGTGCCCCACGGGCGGGAGGGTGCCGTGGGCTTTTCATCCGCGCACAGTGCCGACTTTTCATTTCTGTTCACTTTCCTGATTTTAATCCCCCACAATACGTAGATGATTCACGAAGATTTTCATCTCAAGCCTTGTAGAGGCCGCAGGATGGCTCATATAGAATTTCCACAGATCTCAATGGCTCAGGGGCCCCATCACCTGTCTTTGGCCTCTTCAGAAGTTCTCAGATATCTTTATTCACACAAAGTGGGAGGCAGAGGTAGCATAGAGCATTCAGTGACCAATGAATTGAGCATTCGTTTGCCACAATTTGTAAAAATCTTTCAGATTCATCTTCAGAGGGATTATGACCATATGTTCCAACCCTTAAATAAAAACACGTGGTCTGACCAAGGTCTGCTTTCCCGATCTGTGGGAACAGTCAAAAGACAAGAAGACAGAAGGTTTGCAATAGGCTGTGACCTGGAAAATCCAGGCCATCTGGTCACCTTGCACAAGGGGGCAATATCTGCAGTCCTTGGTGGAAATTCTCAGTGTCTTACCCTGCTTTCCATAACATTTAGTCTCTTGCACGTTGCCTGATGGCAGTTTCAGAACTTAAAGACCCTTAGGGGTAGGAATGATGATTTGACATGCTTCATTCCTAACCCTGTTTTCCCTTTTCCCCTATGGGTCTGGCTTCTATGGCTTGATCTTAATGATGTGTGTGTGTGTGTGTGTGTGTGTGTGTGTGTGTGTGTGGAAGAGAGAGAGAGAAAGAGAGAGGGAGTGATAGAGACAAGGACAGGGAGATGGAGAGAGACTAAGAGAGAGACGCATGGGGTAGTGCGTAAGGGCTGTTTAGACTATTCTTGAGTCAGTCTCTAGGTCTGAATTGTCTGGGGAACAGATTTAAGCCCAAGGTAACTGGGGGAGATCAGACCACTGACTGATCCAGATTTAGGCTAGGACGCATGGCTACCGAAGATAAACAAGGATATACCCCACACAGACTAGGGCCCATTCCAAGGCTCGGATGACACCTTAGATTCATTGTAGAAGTTTAAAGAAGAAATTGGGATGGTTTCGTGCCCTATTATTCTAAAATAATAGACCTATTGTCCCCACAGCACAAGTTTGACTGGTTCTGAGCAAACCCAAGTGCTTCTGCAAATTTTGAGCTGAATGATTTTAGCATAGCCCTACTCAGATCATGAAATACTGATTTTTTTTTGTCTCTCATGTTTAAGCTTTATGAATACAAGGCAGCACGTCTTCATTTTATAAAAATAATTCAGACTGAGATGTTGAGTGCTCCGTAGTTCCTTCATCTCTTGAAACAGTGGGTTAATAGGAAATGTAAATCTCATAGGAATTTTCTCTTCTCATTTTCTAGGTCAGGTGTCTCCAAAGTGGGTACACCCAGGACATTGTAAGATGACCCACTGGAGGAGTTCAGGAAGAAAATTCTAGAATGCCTATTACCTTATAGATTTTTTTGAGCATGTTTTATCACATACACAATACAATGTGCGTGAGCATCATTAGAGGTAAGCACAATGATTCTGTTACTGATAAAATGTTAGACAAAGGGTCTGCAAACTTGAACCCACAAATCAAAACCAGCCTATAGGGGTTTTTGTATGACCCACAAGCTAACAATGCTTTTTACATTTTTAAAGGATTGGGGAAAAACCAAAAAAAAACACCATTTTTGTGACTCATGAAAATTATATGGAATTTAAATGTTAGCATCCATAAATAAAGTTTTATTGGAGCATATTTATGCCCATTCACTTACATATTATCCACAGCTGCTTTTGCACACCCCTGTGGCAGAGCTGAGTAGCTGCAAAAAGACTGAATGGTCCATAAAACCGAAAATATTTACTGTCTGGTCCTTACAGAAAGAAATTGGCCAACCCCTGCCCTCAGAACATTGGCTTCAGTTCCTGGGACAATATTTTTGTATCGACTCACCTTTGTGGAAAGAGAGTATTTTTAAGCTGAATAAACATAACTTCCCTAAATAACTTTCAACATTTGTCTTGGATGACCTTTGCAGGGAATTTTGTCTGAGTCAGGTGGGAGGTGGTAAAGGAAGGGCTGGGAAAAGCTGAAAAAGCTTTTCAAGAAAGTCCTGAACTCAGATTTTTGAGAAGTCTAAGAGTTACACAGAGAGTTGACTTGATGGGATAGGAACGCGTTCAAGGGCAAGCCATCCTTGTCCCCTTCAACTTGTCATTATCTTTGTTTGGATGTTGATGCTGGAGTCACCCTGTAGTTAGGAATTCATCGCCATCATCATATTAGTAGTCATGCTGCCTATACTATACTTATCAAGCAAGCTCTCTTCCCCTTGGAGCCCATAGCCCTTCGTGTATGTTTATTTCTCTACATAACATTCCTGGGGGTGTTTCTATTGGATAATATTTCTTATGATCATTTCACTTCCCTTTGGGCACACGAAAGAAAAACAGACAAACCCTCATCAATATGGGAGAACCTTTCAGCAAAGCCCAGTTGGTTGTTCACAGGTATTTTTTCTTCTGTGTTTTTTTAAACCGAGGGATGGAGGTAAATGATTGGGTCTAGATGCTGCACCTCAGCCTAACCAAAGTGGAACTTTGCTTGTCTGACTCTTGTTTGATCAACCACTCTGCTATTTTTTGTAGGACAGGTTCCAGGAGCCACGGTTATTTCAAAGGTTTGCTGAGTACGGCAGGCTTCTATCATGGGGTAAAAAGTTCATCTTAACTGGATTTTTTTTTTTTTTTTTTTGGTGGGTGCCCAAAAGGGACCCAGACAGAGATTGCATATGTGTTTAGAAAACTGGTAAGTTATAAAAATGAGATCCCGGAATCTTGAGAGAGACCAGAGGCCCTGGGGAAGGAAGCAGCCACTGGGGAGGAAAATTTTTTCTATAGCATTCAAGATTCTTCTGGCTGATCTAAGAATTAATTTGACATGAGACAGATTGACAAGAGAAAATCATATTTAGTTACATACATATGGGGAATCCACACAAACCCGAGAGATTACAAAGACAGTCAGGCAAAATGAGGTACATATGTCATTTTGGACTAAGGGGAAGGGGGCAGGAGGCTGGAGCCTTAGTGGGAAGGAAGGCAATTCACAGGAAGAACGGAAAAAGTAAATGTTTGGTAAACGAATGTTTGCTGGAGCACCCAGGAACAATGGGAACTAGAGAGGACTTTGATCAAACAGGCCTTGCTCAGTTTCTCGCTGTCTACCATACCTAGTTCATATTATACAAAAGTTATCTATTGTGATAGCTCCCTTCCTGAAACAGGTCCTTTATCTAAATCCTTTTAGGAAGTTTGGGAGGAGGCAAGAAAAACCCAAAAAACCCAAAAAACCAAACTTGCGAGTCTTCTCTTTCTTAAAAATAATCAGCCTAAAATAATCCACATGCCAAAGAGACACATTTTGGGGTGGCAGATTTTCTTCTGATACCCAGCTTACTCCAAAAGCAGGAAGGAAACAAAAGCCACAGCTGGATTCTCAGTCTGTGTCATTTACCAACAGACACTCCCTTCAGATAGTTAGTTGAAAGCCTCCAACTGCTGAGTGCGAAAGGAAATGGATCTGATTGGGCAACTCTAACCTAGAGAGGGTGGAAAACTTTATTCCAGGAGAAAGAATGTCCTTAGTGACATTCACAGGATTCTAGGAGCTAGAAACCCTCCGTAGCTCTGAGTAAATTTTGCTTACTAATATTACAGAGACACTTAGGCACAAGGAAATTCCAAGTAAACTTTCCAGAAAAGCAAAAACCACAACAGTGGGCAGGGCACTCACTTCTCCTTTGTTTGGGTGTTGGTAACTACTCATGAGATTTCTTTGGATGCTGGTGTTGCTCTTCTCCTGGTATCCAAGAAACGCACACGTTAGTAATGAAGTTGCAAATTTCGGTTTTCTTAGAAAACATTTGTGGTGACCTAGCGGGGTGACGTGAGGGCTAGAGACCTCTGCCCCTTGGAGCTGGGTCTCTCAGGATGTTTAGATGAGGGTGTACAGCAGATGCATGGAATTGAGAGCCCCGGCCCCAGCTGGGGGGACAGGGCATGACACTGCGACCGCTTGACAAGGTCGAAGAAAATGGGCTAATATTTCTCCTTTCAATAAGTATTTAAAAGTGTGAAATGATAATATGAGAGCAATAAAATTTGAAACTCCAAATCCACCACTCTAATACGACTATCTCAATTTTTTTTGAATGTTAACTCACACGTATTTTAAAACACTCTCAGTGATGGTGCACGCACACTTCTTTGGGTCCACCTCAAATTAAGTGGAATACGTGGCTCTTTCCTTAACTAGCAGCACCAAAGCCATGCTCTCTCTTGTCCCCAGAATTTGCCCGCTGCATATTCCTAGGGACAGGTTTGGGACAGGAGAGGATACGACTCCCATGTCTATCGAGAGCCCCAGTGCAGATGACAATGGAGCCACGGTCACGGCCCCACAGCAGCACCAACTTCTTTCATCCGATGTGTTAACCCGAGGCCACGAAGCTGCCCACCCCCTTCCTCACTCTTCATCTTGCTTTTTGCTATGACTGTCAGTGATGAAGAGCTTCTTTTGAGGGATCATCTAAATTATCTCCTGATGGCTCTGCCCTCCGAACCACCTCAAATCCCCCTGTCCTCCTCTCCTCCAGACACACTCTTAGGCTAAACAGAATGAGTTAGAAATGGAAGGTGCCCCTGGGAAGGATGTGTGAGTGTGGGATGCGTGTGCCCAAGCATGTCAGTGAGTGTATGTGCATGAGTGCATGTATGAACGTGTGCATATATGAGTGTGTGTGAGTGTATGTGTGCCTGAGTCTGTATGTGAGTGTGTACATGTGTGCGAGTGGGAGTATGTATGTGTTATGAGCCTTTGTATATGTAAGTGTGTGTGTGAGTGTAAGCACGTGAGAGTGAGTGTATGAGCCTGTGTTATATGTAAGTGGAGGTGTGTGTGCGAGTGTGAGCATGCGTGAGTGGGTGTGTATGTGGTCTGGTTGCAGCAGGCATGCCCCATAAACCCTGGTCCACGGAGCACCACCGGGATCCCCTCCAGGCTTCTCTGGGCAAGAGCCCCATGGTGGATGCCCGTTCTTAAGGGTGAACAACTTTGCTGGCAGATTTGTTTTTCTCTGTGTGTCCTGTTGTCTCACGAGGCCGATCTTTTAAAGGGAACGGGTTTGCTTTGCCTGAAACTGAATTGGGGGAATGGGGAGGTGCCAGTACCTGGAGAGAGGGCCACATTGGGCACTTGCACACCTCCACCCAGCGACCAGAGGGTGTCTGTCTGTCCCCAGGAAAAGCCCACAGAGCTGTCAAGGGAAAATCCTGCAGGGCCCCCGCCTGGGTGGCTCAGTCGGTTGAGCATCTGACTCTTGGTTTTGGATCAGGTCATGATCTCGGGGTTGTGGGATGGAGCCGCACGTCGGGCTCCGTGGTCAGTCGGGAGTCTGCGTCTCTGTCTCCCTCTGCCCTTCCCCCCACTGACATATACTCTTTCTAAAATACATAAGTGGAATCTTTATTTAAAAAGGAAAATCTTGCATTCTCGTGGACAGAGAATCCTCAGTTCCTGGGAGGGGGTGAGTGGAGGGACCCACTAGTTGGGCTGAGGGATGTGCTGGGGGCGGGGGTGCCCCAAGTGATGGGGCTGTTTGTGCCACCGCAGAGGACAAGGGCAGAGAGCAAGACACATTCATCCATTCCTACTTTTATTTAGGAAACTAGTGGAGAAGATTAAAAAAAATAATATGGAAAACATTTTGAGTGACTAATACGCCTTTGTGGCTGACCCCCAAAGCTGTGTTGCAGGGGGAGGGGCGGCGAGGGGCCAGCACGTGAGTGGACAGGGCCTCTGGAGAGGCGGGGTTCCACTGGGGCCAGTGCACCCCAGCTCCTTCCCAGACATCCTCACCATGCACGTCCTCCTGTCTGCCCAAGCCTCAGACGTTGGGGCTCCTTGGGGCTCAGGGCAGGAAGTCCCTCTCACTGAGGCCCCTTCCTCAGAAAGTCCATCATCTCCTGGGGCCCCATCCACGTGCCTGTGGTGCCCCAGTTTTACCGGAGCAGGTTCTTCTCTTTATGCCCGCGTGTGGCCCCCCCCTCCCCCCCGTGCGCATCCCGCACACACGGTCCTGCCCCCAGCTCCATCGAGCCCTGTGGTGCCTCATCTGATGAGTCCACTCACCTGGGCCACGGGGTGCTTGAACGTTTGCTAACACGCTACCTGCGTGTGTCTGAGAGTGTTTCTGGGTGAGGTGGGCATTTGGGTCGGTAGATGCGCCCCGTAGGAGGGCCGTGGCCCATCCGTTGAGGGTCTGAAGACGATGAACAGGGGGGAAGGAGGATTTGCTGTCTCGGACTCTGTGCTGGGACATCAGCCTTCTCCTGCCTCAGACTCAGACTCAGACTCAGACTGGAGCCCTGGCTTGCCAGCTCCCGGCACAGAGACGCCTCGGCCTCCGAAGCAGCGAGAGGCAATTCCTTACAAGCACATGTGTCTCTCCTCTTGGTGGGGTTTCTCTGGAGAGTGCTGATGAACACGCTCTCCCTTCCTCTCCCACACCGCGAGTCCTTCTGTGCCTTTGGCTCTGCCTCCACCGTGTCCCCTAGCACCGGGCACTACGTCTCTCCCCAGTTGCCGTGGAAGAGTCCCAGGTGAGCAGCCTGTGCCGTTTTGAGCCCCTGCCAGCCCGTCCTCCAGGGGCTGCCAGAGTGAAATGGAAAGGCATCCGGCATTCTGATCAGAACATCTCTTCTCATTCCCCAGCGTGCCCCCTTGACCTTCCCAGTGCCCCAGCCCCCTGGTCACCTGCCTGTAGGATGGCGTTCTTTTCCTTGGTGACGCTCCCATCGGTGGTGGTTACATAGCCTGTGACTGTTTGGTTTCTCTTGAAGTCCAGACTGTAAGCTCCATGAGATCACAGCGTCTGTCTTGTTGAACACCATGGCCGCCTGGTCCCCCCGGACTCCCCCAGGGAGGGCACCCTGAGAGGTACAGAGAGACCGATGAAATCTCCCGAGTGCGAGCAGTGAAGGGATTCCTGGGCCGGGCAGGACCACCGTGAAGTGGCCTTGGGAAACTGAGAGCTGGGGTTCCCGGAGGCCTGGGGAGGGAGGTGCTGGCGCTGGTGGTGAGGGGCGGGCAAACCTGGAGGGACTCGTGCGGCACTCTTGGGAGGCTGCCTCCATCCTGGAAGGGAGGGGACAAGGGTTCAGACCAGGGAGTGGGCTCTGGCTGGGGGTTGCCGAGCAGGAAGTCACGGGGTGATGTGGGTGCTAACACAACGTGGGCCATGCCCTTAGCGGGAGGCCCTGGCTTTAAGACCATGGGGCGGGACAAAGGTCAGCGCCTGAGATGGGGTCAGGCTTTGTTAACCGCTGTCCAGGAAGAGGATGTGCGTCAGGAGTAAGGGGAGCGGAGCCAGCCCTCGGCGGCGTCTCATCGGAGCAGGGGCCCGTGGACCCCTGACGGTGATCTATGGGGTCTGAATACTCAGGAAGAGTATTTTCATTTTGGGGGTGTGGGGGTTAACCCTTCGGGAGCCGTCTCCTCATCTTGGAAGCTGGCAGTCGAGGCCGGGGTGGGGGACGAAGGCCAAGGGCAGATCTGCTTCTTCCTCTGCACCTTTCCTCAGGCTCTTCCCCTGCCCAGGGATGCTGTCTTTTTTTCTTTTTTAATTCAGTGAGCCACTATATATAGCACATCATTAGTGTTTGATGTAGTGTCCCGTGATTCCTTTGTTGCGTGCAACACCCAGGGCTCACCCATCATATGCCCTCCTTGGCGCCCATCCCTCAGCTAACCCTCCCCCCACCCACCTCCCTTTCGGCAACCCTCAGTTTGTTTCCCCAGAGTCCAGAGTCTCTTACGGTTCATCTCTCCCTCTGATTTCCTCCCTTTCATTTTCCCCTTCCTTCTCCTAATGTCCTCTGTGCTATTCCTTATGTTTCACAAATAAGTGAAACCATATGATAGTTGTCTTTCTCCGGCTTGACTTACTTCACTCAGCATAACCCCCTCCAGTTCCATCCATGTCGATGTAAATGTAAGTATCCATCCTTTCTGGTGGCTGAGTAATATTCCATTGTATGTATGAACCACATCTTCATTATCCATTCTTCTGTTGAAAGGCATCCTGGCTCTTTCCACAGTTTGGCTACTGTGGACATTGCTGCTGTGAACATTGGGATGCATGTACCCCCTCTGTTCACTACATTTGTATCTTTGGGGTCAATACCCAGCAGGGCGATTGCTGGGTCATCCCCCCAGTCCTCCATATTTTGTTCCCAGCCTGATTCCACCCCGACCATGCCTTAGCCTCCAGGACACCTACTGCCCAGACTAAGGGCTCCCAGAGTCTTAGAAAGTGAGGCTCCCTTGTGATGTTAACACATCTTCAAGATCCATAGGATTTTGGCATTTGTTGATTGGAAAAAGATTGTCAAAAAGGTGTTATTAGAAATTCCCAACTCTTCTAAGGAATTGGGGTTTTGTTTATCCTAATGGTACCTATACTGTAGTGAAGAGTAGGAAATCATACTTAACTTGGAGACAGTACTTGATTGATGTCTGGGTCCATAGCTCCTTGTCCTAATTCTGTGGCTCACCCACGACAGGGATTACATAAACAGGGATTACATAATCACACTAAGTTCCTAACTGGACGTTGGGTGAGTGCATATTTTACCTTCCCAGGGAGTTTGTAAGGTTCCCCTGGCATGCAGGGGTGCTGCCTGGTGGGAGGTACAGGGTGCTGCCCTGTAGGGAGCATGTGAAATGCAGGCATACAGTTAAGATGACCCAGCAGGAGGACCAGAAGGAGCAGGTCCTGGAGGCCAAGTGTTTGGGAAAAACACATCTGTGATGAAAACCTACATTGTGGCCACTGGAGGAGACACAGTTGTTCAAGAGGCAGAAGTGAGGCGTAAATGTGGCCATCCAAAGGTATATTTTGTTGAGGAAACATAGGCAGGGCCATGAAAATGGCTAGAGCTCAAAATCTAGTCCTGGAACACAGGGATAGGGGTAAGAACCAATGGTGGTAGAACATTCTAGAACGAGAAAAATGGAGATTTACCTTTGTAAGCGGATGTGCAGAGACTGGAGAGCACTGAGGGCAGATGGCACCTGGAAACAGAAGTCACGATGACGGGGGAAGAAAAAGGAGAAAAGAAGAGGAAAGGAGGGAGAGGAGGCTTTTATTGGGACAACTCAACACCCAGGCTTGATAGAAACCAGGAACAGGTTAAAACAACTTAAGTAAAAATCCCCTTTGATGTGATATGTCCGGAAGAGTAATGACTTCCTTAGAAAAGGCTGAATTATTACAATCAGAGTTATTCTGCTTAAAATATCCTTCTCCAAAGACGAGGATTATTTGGTTCATTATTAATTGAAATACTCTTTGGTTCACATGAAATTGGGTCTCGAGTTCTTGTATTTTGGGAACTGTCGAAGTTTTGGAAATTCAGCGGCATGCTCAGGGACCCCCGACCTCAGAGCTGCCGCCTCTACTGCCCTCTGGCCTTCTTGCTTTTCAGAGTGCAAAGTACTGTGCAGGGGAGACACCTGCCGGGAAGTCTCCAACCTCGGGTTTATCCTGGCTCTGTTTGGGGACCCCACACATCGCCCCCCCTCCCCTGCCTTTGGGGTTGGTCTCTATTGCCTCTGAAGTCCTTTGCCATTTGGGCATCTATTCTGTTCCAGAATGCATCTCTGAGTGATTCTTTCCTATAGAGCTGACAGCTTGTAGGCGTGGAGATCAGGCAATGCGGGCTCCAGCCCTGCTGGTGTCCCCATCAGCTATGTGACCTCAGGCACATTTCTCAACCTCTCTGGTCCTCATTTTCCTCATCTGCAGAATGAAATTAATAAAATTTTTTAACCTCAAAGATTATTGGGGGGTTAAGTGCTCGGCGGATGATGCCGGCTTGTGATGAGTTAGGCCAGCGGGTAGCTGCACCAGGGGTCGTGCCAAAGCTTCGCCAATTATAAGGTTGGTCACAAGGGACTCATTCCAAAGCGAAATAGGTAGCAGGGAGAATCTGCGCAGAAACATCCCAGGTTCAAGGACTTACAGCTGGAAGTCCAGGTTCCGGTGTAATAATTTAAATATTCATGAGATCACATTGGTAGCCAGAGTCAGAATCCCTTGGGGGGATTGCGGCAACCCTAATTGGAGTTTCTGATTCCAGGTCTGGGAAGAAGCCCAACCGTTTACATTTCCAGCAATTCCCAGGTGATCCTGCTGCTCCTGCTGCTGCTGGTCAGAGAAGCACCTCGAGGATTATAGACTAACACTGGCTTTTCCCTCCAAATATGAGTGATGCCCAGACCCCACGTAGAGGGAGACAAATCATGGATTCTCTTTCATCTGCGAGACGCCCAGTTAGTCTTATTCTATTGAACTACCTTCCCATGTTGAATTCGTGAAAGTAGGATAATTTTGTACATTTATGGGATCACCAAAGTGAAGATACAAAACGGAAACATTTTCATGGCGAGATGCAGCTCATGGAATCTAATCTAAGAAACATTATCCTAACACGGAAACATTTCGGATTCTCCCCGTTCTCTTAAGGGTAATGAGGGAGCAAGCATGGGAAGGGTTGGGAGGGCCTGGGTTTGAGTCATGAGTCCTGATTCACTGAGTGGCGGTGGGCTGTACACGCCCCCGGGCGGTTGGTCCTCAGGTGTGAGCACTGAGCAGGGTGTGCGTCCCGTCCCCTGTTGGCAGCACAGAACCTTCCATGGGCCAGGTAGGCAGGGTTCTCAGCTGAGGAAGCAGGGCTTGGAAGCCAGACTAGAAGGGGTTGGAAGGACAGTGCTGTGGTATGAGTTCTAAGCTGTTGACTTGCTCCCAAATTTAGGTTAGGTTATGCTTTTTTTTTTTTTTTTTTAAAAGTAGGCTCCACACCCAGCGTGGGGTGACCCTGAGATTAAGAGTTGTGGGCTCTACTGACTGAACCAGCCAGGGGTCCCTTAGCTCAGGTGAAAAAAAGAAATGTTTAGGGGCCCCCGACTGGCTCAGTCTTTTGAGTGTCCCTGACTCTTGGTTTCAGCTCAGGTCATCATCTTAGGGTCTTGGGATCAAGCCCTGCATTGGGCTCTGTGCTCAGCCAGGAGTCTACTTGGGATTCTCTCTCTCCTTCTCCCTCTGCCTCTTCTCTCTCTTGGGCACCAAAATAAAGGAAAAAAGTCTTTAAAGAAACAAGAAAAATAAATATTTCAAGCACAACATGATTTGTGAGTCTCCCCTGTTGTGTGGGCTCAGTATCCTTAGTTTTCATCAGTTATCATCCACTGGAAGGGTAGAATGATTCCTTAAAAATGGGGGCTGGCAGGAGAAAGGAAACAAAGCACGGGACCCATGATGTCACTCCATGGGGCCAGGGGGAAGGAATCGATCTGTTTGACTAAACCAAGGGGAGAACGGGAGCAGCCTGCATACTTTAATCAGGCCTTCAGATCTAAATCTGCCCTCTCCCTTCTGGGGGACTTCTCTTGGTGAAAAGTCCAGCAGCGGGGACGGGGGGCTGTTATCCACTGCAAGCACTTTCTGATCCCATGTGCACATCTCAAGCATCCCAACTGTCATGCGATCCATTCTTTTTTTTTTCTCCATGTCTAGAGTAGAGCCCAACATGGTCCTTAAATTGATGACCCTGTGGGTACAGGGCATTGATAAGCTGCTGTTGTGGGTAGAATAGTGTCCCCCCCAACTCATTTCCACCCACAGCCTCAAGATTGCAACCTTATTTTGGGTCACCTTCGATAGGGGCTTTGCAGATATAATTAGCAAAGTCAGGATGAGGTCATGCTGATTAGGGTGGGCCTTAAATTGGATGAGGATGAGAGCAGTCACAGAGACCCCCAGGGAGACGGTGTGTGAGGATGGAGGCAGAAACTGGAGTGATGCAACCATAGCCAAGGAAGGCCAAGGATGGCTGGAGCCACCAGAAGCTGTCAGTACTGGGAGAGGCAAGAGGGTCCTCCCCTGGAGCCTTGGGAGGGAGCAGGGGCCATGCCACCATGATTCTAGACTCCTGGCCTCCCAGTTGGTGGTGCTCGGTTACAGCAGCTTTTTCCCAGGGACGTATGTCTGAAGGCACAGAAGAAACCACATTCCATGGGAGAAGATATTTGCAAATGTCTTATCAGATTAAAGGCTAGTATCCAAAATCTATAAAGAACTTCTCAAACTCAACACCCCAAAAACAAATAACCCAATCAAGAAATGGGCAGAAGACATGAACAGACATTTTGGCAAGGAAGACGTCCAAATGGCCAGCAGATACATGAAAAAGTGCCCCGCATCCCTTGACATCAGGGAAACACAAAGCAAAAACACAATGAGATACCACCTCGCAGCAGTCAGAACGGCTAAAATTAACAACTCAAGAAACAACAGATGTTGGGGACGACCAGAAAAAGGGGAACCCTCCTACACTATTGGTTGGAATACAAGCTGGTGTAGCCACTCTGGAAAACAGTATGGAGGGTCCTCAAAAAATTTAAAGTAGAGCTACCCTACAATCCAGCAAGCGCACTACCGGATATTTACCCCAAAGATACAAATGTAGTGATCCGAAGGGGCACATGCATCCAAATGTTCATAGCAGCAATGTCCACAATAGCCAAACTGGAAAGGGCCCAGATGTCCACGGACAGACGAATGGATAAAGAATATGCGATGTCTATACACAATGGAACACTACTCAGCCATCCAAAGAATGAAATCTTGCCGTTTGCGATGACATGGATGGAACTAGAGAGTATCGTGCTAAGCAAAATAAGTCAGAGAAAGGCAATTACCATATGATCCCACTTATCTGTGGGATTTAAGAAACAAAACAGATGAACGAAGGGGAAGGGAAGGAAAAAATAAAATAAGACGAAACCAGAGAGGGAGACAAACCATAAGAGACTCTGAACTCTAGGACACAAACCGAGGGCCGCTGGAGGGGAGGCAGGTAGGGGGGTTGGGGTGGCTCGGGTGGGCACTGGGGAGGCCGCATGATAGAATGAGCACTGAGTGCTGTATGCTGCTGGCGAATCACTGAATTCTACCTCTGAAACTGATAGTACACTATATGTTAATTAAGTTGCATTTAAATAAAAAAATTTTTTTTAAAAAGGTAGCACGTTCCAATAGAGTTCAGAATCCGCAGAGCGCCCGCACTCCCTTTATCTCCCTCATCACAGGTTTCCGCTCTGGCGAGGCCCCCACGCAGCAGGAGGGGACTCAGGAGGAGGCTCTGGGCCGGACATAGATCTTGTGCTGTGGTGTTTCTTTTCCTTTGTGTGCTCCAGAGATAAGGGAGAGGGAGGACATGGGGGAGCCTGGCTTCCGCAAAGTGACAGACGCGCTCACGCCTGGAGACGTGGGGCCTGGCAGTGCCTGGGGGGGGCCGTGCCTTCCTAGACCTCTGCGGAGACCTGCATGGTCAGAGCTGTGTCTCTCGTGTGACCTCGAGCATAGGTGCTCTGAGCCACTGTCTGCTCAGCTGAGAAATGGGCCCATGACACACGACCACGCATCCTGGGCAGATCTGCCGGGGACGTGTGAGACATTGTCGTGTCTGCCGCGCGCTGTCACACGGTGGCTATCCGTGTCTTGGAGTGACGCGCTGGTTTCCTTGGTAACGGATGTTGCTATTTGGCAAGTTCCCACGGCCATGTGCCCAGCTGTGGCGCTTCTTCCGGGGGTGGGGGGCCCCGGCTGGGTTCTTATCTCACCAGGGAGTAGTTCCCAGGCTGGGCACACTTGTGCCCCAGGCAAGAGAGACTCGCATGCACCCCCCACATCACACTGTCACACCCCACGCCACGGTGACGTGAGAAGAAAACTTAAACAAAACCACATCCCACATAACTGTACGACATAGTTAGTGTAGTTCTGAATTAAATTTTCATCCTAACTCATATTTTAGTCCTAAATTCAAATTTGAGTCCTTTATTTAAAAAAAGATTTATTTATTTATTTGACAGAGGGAGAGATCACAAGTAGGCAGAGAGAGGCAGGCAGAGAGAGAGGAGGGGGAAGCAGGCCCCCCGCTGAGCAGAGAGCCCGATGTGGGGCTCAATCCCAGGACCCTGAGATCATGACCTGAGCAGAAGGCAGAGGTTTTAACCCACTGAGCCACCCAGGTGCCCCCAAATTTGAGTCCTTAATTCAAAAGTTAGTCCTAAACTCAAATTTTAGTCCTAAATTCCTATTTTAGTCCTAAAGGCATAGCACTTCATTTAGTCTTAAATTTATAGATAGGAAAACTTAAGAATATGTAGTCATTTCTTCCTTGTTGTAAAACTGCTTTTCTTAATCTTTGTTGTTTTCTGTAAGAAACCTCCCCACACCTCTTACCGCATTGCCCTCATCAGCAGAAGAGATTTTCTCTGCGCTTGCTCATTTAGCGTTTCTCTGATTTCCGTCCCCTATGGGGATCGGGAGAGCCGCCGGGTCCTCATGCCCTTGTCCTAGCTGCTTTGGGCTGGGACACCAGGTGCCGGGGCTGCGACCAGGCTCTTAAGTTCAGCAGAGAACCCCGGTGTCCTGGCCACTGGGTGGGGATCAGGGGCTCCCAGAGGAGTCTCCACCATGAGGATGCCCTCCAGCCCCTCCCCAGCCACGCCCACGCCCCCTCTCCAGCAGCGGGACCCCAGCACCCACCTGGGCCTTTCCCACGGCTCCGACCAGACTCAGCCTTGGGATGTCCTGCAGCTACTCAGCACCCCCAGCCCCTCCAGCACCCACGGGCAGGGTCAGTAGGAGGCGAAGGCCCTTGAACGTGACCCATCAGCCCCAGGCTCCCCCCGCAGCCAGCGGCCTGGGCTTCAGGTCATTATCAGATGAAGTAATTAGAGGTCAGAGAGGCAGTCCTCTGACTGTGGTCTGATCTGGCCCACATCTCCTCTCAGAAAGCCTCTTCCACGTGCTCACCCCAATCTGCAAAGGCCCTTTGCCGTGTGAGGCAGCACATCCCCGGTTCCCGGGGCGTGGGGCGGGGGGCATAATTTGGGGGACACTATTGTGTTCACCACGAATATATGCTCACGTAAATAATAATTACAATATGATATAAATTTGTGTTTGTAGACTTATAAACAATAGCTGTAATATGCCATAGATTAGTGATTCTGAGTTGCTCGGAGTGCTCTCCTGGGGGAGGGAGGTGCTCTGGATCTGGGTCAAGAGGTAGGGGGTGGGGGTGGGGTGGGGCGCGGGGGATGGGAAATGGGGAGAGATTAGTTTGGGAAAGCACACATCCAAATAACAATAAAGGATGACGTGTATCTCCACACTATCCTCTCTCTCTCTCTCTACCATCTACCTATCATCTAGGAGCGGGAGTCAGGCGGGTTGACAGGTGGAGGCAGGGCAGACTGACCCTACAGTGGGACTCCCAGGGGCGGTGGGGGACACAGGGCTGCTCCTTAGGCAGCACAGGGTGAGTTTGCTGGGAGTAGGGAGGTTCCCCTCTGGAAACGCCCTGGGTCCCTGGGACCGGCTTTGAGTAGATGACTTAGAAATACTTCTTGGAGGAAATCAGGGTCACTGTATGAACCCGATGAAATAATTTTTAGGGTTTCCTGTTCCCATGCTATAGCCAAGTGGGAAAAGTGCCCCATCACCACGAGAGGCCGAGGCCACGTCTCAGAGAGCACGGCTGGCCACCCCCCCCCCCCCCGTCACGTGGGCTGGGGGCGTAGGGGGCGCTGCTGGGAGAGAAGCCCGAGATATTGGGATTGGCTTGGGTTTGCTAAGGGTCTGTTTCCCAGCCCGGAGACCCCAGATTGGCATAGAAACTGGGTTGTGGATGTCGACGACTTGGGGTGCTCGTTCCCTGGAGAGCCATGCCTGACACCCAGTGAATGGCTGTGTCCCCCTCTTCCTGGCTGTTGGTGTGTCTCCTAAGAGGTCAGCAACGCCTCAGAGTGCCTGGAAATGCAGATTCTCCGGCCCCGCCCAGGCCTCCCGAGTCAGAAACGCTGACGTGGGGCGCGCATGTCTGGGCTCGCCCGGCCCCCCC
>CM053603.1:180321748-180350540 GCA_028646535.1 Procyon lotor
GCATTCCCACCAACAGTGTAGGAGGGTTCCCCCTTCTCCGCATCCTCGCCAACATCTGTTGTTTCCTGACTTGCTAATTTTAGCCATTCTGACTGGTGTGAGGTGGTATCTCACTGTGGTTTTGATTTGTATTTCTCTGATGCCAAATGATGTTGAGGGCTCCATTGTTGGTTAGGGCCTAACCATATATTTTTCCTGAATTCACAGATGTCAGAAGATATTGAATCCAATAAGAATCATTACCTAATAAGGCCCATCTTCCTCCAATGGGAAGAACTTTGGTGGTATTTATAATAGTTTCTATTCCCATTATGACATCGAAAGAAGTCTAATTAGCCATAAGTTTGGCTACCAAGGCAGTAATTGAACATTTATGTGAGTTACAAGGGTCTTTAATGATTTTCTGCAGATTAGGAGAGCTGTACATTTTAGGTTTCTGTGGTTAATAAAGAAGGCCATTGACCCATAGTTACCTCAGAATCTTCTGAGATGAATGGAAAAGTTAGATTTAGGAGATGGCTGAATCCACTAAGTCACTCCTAAAGTAGCGTCTTTGGTAGACGCCCACTGTTTGTTCTTAAAGACTTTGTCTTAGGCCACTCAGTCCACAAAACCATGATTTATGAATACACTGGATAATTTGGCATGTTGGACAAGCTGCTGCTTAGTTTCTCCCTTTGTACCTGGGGACCTTTCTTCATACATTATCATCTAAGTTTATAGAGACACAATGGTCAATCTGTTGAGTATTATATAGAATGCAGGTTAAATCTGAGTTAGGTAGCACTTCTTGAAAGGCTTTTCCTCATAGAAGTACTTTATAAGCACCAGTGTAGCTAAAGGAACATTAGAGTAAGTCACAAACATTTCATCTAAGTTCTCATCGTAATAAAGTACTCAGGTAATATTCAAAGTTATATTAGTTAAATCTACAAGTAATCACGATATTTTATCAGAATATAATAAAGGGGGAGGTGAAAGCAAACAAGTAGGCTTACTGTCTTCTAATATCACAATTTTTTTTAGAAAAAGAGTAGAAAGGGGCGCCTGGGTGGCTCAGTCGTTAAGCGTCTGCCTTTGGCTCAGGTCATGATCCCAGGGTCCTGGGATCGAGCCCCGCATCGGGCTCCCTGCTCAGCGGGAAGCCTGCTTCTCCCGCTACCATTCCCTCTGCTTGTGTTCCCTCTCTCGCTGTGTTTCTCTCTGTCAAATAAATAAAATCTTAAAAAAAAAAAAAAAAAAGAAGAAGAAGAAGAAGAAGAAAAAGAGTAGAAAGACAAGCCTGGTCCCAAATCTTGGGAAAGCAGTGTACACCCATGTCAACTACTCCTCATCCTAGTCTGTAGCTCAGATGTCTCTGATGATCCTTCAGGGGCCCACTATACAATGAGGCACAAAGATTTTACCTATTCATGAGCTGTTGTGGGGATTTCTTTGCATCATTTATTTTCTTCAGTTTGCAGGGCTTCAGGGAAAAGGACCGTTGTAATTCTCAAATGATTCCAAATCAGAAAAGTAGGAGAAAAATCAAAGCGTTCGTTTGAAGAGTTGTAGCCAGGCACTGGAGGACACTAAAAGAAATCAGAATCGAGTCCTGTTTTTCATGAATAGTATTAAAATCTATTATCTACAAAAATGTGTTATTGAAACATGTTCTTTCTATAATCAACTTCATTTTAACCAAAGATAGCCAAATTATTTCTAATTTCTTCACAAAATAAATCTAGTTTTAGTAAACTTTGCCTAATTATTTACATAAGCTCAGCAAGAATAGTGATTGACCATATAGGGTTTTTAAAATCTGCTTTGAGGGGCGCCTGGGTGGCTCAGTCCTTAAGCGTCGGCCTTCGGCTCAGGTCATGATCCCAGGGTCCCGGGATCAAGTGTCACATCAGGCTCCCTGCCGAGCAGGGAGCCTGCTTCTCCTTCTTCCACTCCCCCTGCTTGTGTTCCCTCTCTCGCTGTGTTTCTGTCAAATAAATAAAAATCTTTAAAAAAAAGTAATAATCTGCTTTGGGGGGGCGCCTGGGTGGCTCAGTGGGTTAAAGCCTCTGCCTTCGGCTCATGTCATGATCTCAGGGTCCTGGGATCGAGCCCCACATCGGGCTCTCTGCTAGGCAGGGAGCCTGCTTCCCCCCCTCTCTCTGCCTGCCTCTCTGCCTGCTTGTGATCTTTCTCTCTCTGTCAAATAAATAAATAAAATCTTTTTAAAAATAAAAAAATAAAATCTGCTTTGATGGAACTTTTTTTTTAAGATTTTTTATTTATTTGAGTCAGAGAAAGAGAGAACACAAGCCAGGGGGGAAGAGCAAGGGGAGAGGGAGAAGCAGACTCCCTGCTGAACAGGGAACTCGGGACTCTGAGATCATGAGCCGAAGGCAGACGTTTAACCAACTGAGCCACCCAGATGCCCCTGAAACTTTTTTATCAGGAATTTTAGATTGAACTTTTAATAGCCTCTCAAGACCAGAAGCCAAACCAAAATCTTGCTGTCAGATTTGCCTGCAATACCTACAGATTTAGGTGAATTTCTCTTCTTGAGGTCCCCAAAATATCCTGAGGTTCCTGCACCTGCTAGAAATTGACATTCTTTACTCACCTGGTAAGGCTGCTGGGAACTCTGCAAGCAAGACAGCAGGCCAGCATTTCCAAGAGATTTTATTGGCCCAAAAAGTCAACCTTAGTTCCTTAAAGCTGTCTAGTCATATTTGAGTCTATGCATGTTTCTCTCAAATATGATATTCCGGTCAAAGTCTTGGTAAAATAACCAATGTTTCCAATGGTGTCCTGTTACAAGAACAGATTCTTATTGAACTCATGCACACAATTATAACTGCCCTAAAAGAAAGAATACTCACTGAGATTTTCTAAAGTTTGGAAGGTTTTAAGTAGAGAGAAAAGATAAATGTTTCAACTTGTTCACAAAGGTGTATTTTATAATATTTCTACAAGTCATAGGTATCTTAAGAGGAAAGGTTTCCTGAAATCTGGAAAAGTAGACTTTAAAGGACAAGTACGGTTTCTCTTGATCTCAGGGTCATAGTTTAAGCCCCATGTTGGTCTCCATACTGGGTATGGAACCTACCTAAAAAAATTTTTTTGATAAAATAAAAGACTGGTAATGTTTTAAACAAGAGTCACAAAAATCATAATCATCTTCCTCAATTCATTCAGTCCCATTCTATTAATTCTTGTTCTGTTTGAATGCAGTTTTTCCACTATTTCTGGAAATTCTTAGCTTAGTTTTATGATCTGAAAGACATCAGAAACCTGTGTTGGTCAAAAAGTCCTTTTCATGATTCTCATTAAAGATGAAACACATTTTCAAGAGCATCAGAACAATAACTATAAATGGCAAAAAGACTCAAAATGGGCATAGTTTAAGATCTGATGAAAGTTCATTGTAATGCAATTGACAAAGAAATCCACTTGTTTCGGTCACACACAATAACTTCAATAATTAGAATGTCAAGTGATGACCTTATACCAGGACATATTAAAGTTTTAGGAATTTCATATAATTTCAAAAAGAGTTACAGCCTTTCAGGGTGCTTTGTGGCTCAGTTAAGCATCCGATTCTTGATTTTGGCTCGGGTCATGATCTCAGGGTTTTGGGATTGAGCTCTGTGTTGGGCTCTGTGCTCAGCAGGGAGCCTGTTTGGGATTCTCTCTCTCCCTCTTCCTCTGCCCCTTTCACCCACTCACACACACACACACACTCTCGCCCTCAAAATAAATAAATCTTTAAAAATAGTTATTGCATTTGCCATTGCAATATAACCTAAGAAGATTGATCATCATTTGTTTAACAATATTTCCTATATGACTTAACATAGCAAATTAAGCAAGCCTAATAAGTGAAAAGGACTTCATTTAGAAATCAAATTTTTTGGAGCTTCTGATAAAAAAATTCAGGTGGTTTTAAAGCACATGGCTAAATAGAATTACAGATTATTATAAAACTTAATATTTAATTATCTATTTAGCCAATCTGGCAATAAGAGATTCTAAAGGCAAATACAAGGCGTTACCTACTCATTAGCCAAACTTAGCACCTTTTGGTACTGAAAAGTCTTAACTTTCTTAAGCAAAGACCTGATAAAGACAAAGCATAGCAACTACGGGGTTTTTTCTTGGGGGAGGGGGTTGATAAGAAAAACTTTGTTTACAATTTTATATCAAGGGCAGACCAAAAATCCAAAGAAACTTGGACTTTCTAACAGAGAAAAAGACCAAATTTCAATCTTATGTTAACATACATTTAAAACTAATTCATTCCAGCCTTAATCCTAACCATGTATAAAATTCGTTTCCAAAGATTTCCCTTCACAAAGCTACAACTTTCCTTTTCATTCAGATTTCTCCTAAGCCTTCTCTCTCTAAATAACCAGTCTCATTTTAGGACAAAATTCCTTTCCTTTCCCTCAACAAAAATATGTTCCCATTCCTCATATCTCTCTTATCAAAAACACATCTTACTTTCCTTACATACAGAGTTGCTTTTTTTTAAATCATTTTCCAGCAGTTTCAAATTCTTAATGCTAGGGTGCCTGGGTGGCTTAGTCGGCTAAGCGTCTGCCTTTGGCTCCGGTCATGATCCCAGGGTCCTGGGACTGAGCCCCACATCAGGCTCCCTGCTCAGTGGGGAGTCTACTTCTCTCTCTCCCTCTGCCTGCCTCTTCTACTCGTGCACTCTCTCACTCTCTTTCTTTGTTAAATAAATAAAATATTTTTTAAAAAAGAATTCTAAATGCCTAGAAACCTTAATTTCTAGTAAAAATTAAGTAGTAACCACTTGTGAACTGTTACAACAGAATACTTTACACAAGAACTGTATGGATACATTTCATGATTTCTGACTCATGTGGTTTTTCTATACTACGACTTTCAGGAAAACACAAAGCATGTTTACCAAACAGACCCAAGTATCCCCAGCTTGTCTGCAATAAGAAGACAAAAGCAAACAAACCTACATTCAATAATCAGTACTCTAGTATTCCATCTTATTTGGCAAAGACCTAGATATCCCATGAATTCAACCCAATTTATCATTTAACTTAGCAACACTTCAAAGTTTCAGGTTACTAAAGATTTTGAAGGCTATAAATCTTTTTATTTGCTTACCCCATCTGCTCTTAACAATTACCCAGGAAAAGTTCATGAGACAGACAAAATCAGGAATTATTTGAAGTCATTTTTTCTGAAAATGGCATCAGAGATGACACGAGCTTATTTGACCTTTAATAAACCTTGTTAGAATAGTAGCGTTATGTTTAATGCAGATATCTCTAAAAACATGTCTATTTTAATTAAACCAATAAACTTAAACTAGTTTTAATATTGAACATTTTTCCAGATCACATAAACATAAAAAACATTTGGGTTAGTCTCTATCTTTCTGAGTTTTAGAATGTTCAGTTCTTTTTTTGTTTTGTTTTTGTTTTTTGGGTTTTTTTTTTTTTTTAAGATTTTATTTATTTGGCAGACAGAATCACAAGCAGGCAGAGAGGCAGGCAGAGAGAGAGGGGGAAGCAGGCTGAGCAGAGAGCCCGATGCGGGGCTCAATTCCAGGACCCCGAGATCATGACCTGAGCTGAAGGCAGAGGCTTAACCCACTGAGCCACTCAGGCGCCCCTTGTTTGTTTTTAATTTAAATATAATTAAAAAACTTATAATGTATTATTGGTCTCAGAGGAAGAGGTCAGTAATTCATCAGTCCTATATAATACCCAGTGCTCTTTACATCACATACCCTCCTTAAAGTCCATCATCCACTTATCCCATCCCCCCTTCTCTTCCAGCAACCCTCAGTTTGTTTCCTATGAATAAGAGTCTCTGATGGTTTATCTCCCCCTCTGGTTTCATCTTCTTTTATTTTTTCCTCCCTTCTATTATGATCATCTGTCGTGTTTTTTAAATTCCAATAGGAGTTAGATCACAAGATAATTGTCTTTCTTTGATTGACTTATTTTACTTAGCATAATACTCTCTAGTTCCATCCAAGTCATTGCAAATGGCAAGACTTCATTCTTTTGATGGCTGAGTAGTATTCCTTTGTGTATATATGTCACATCATTATCCATTCATCTGTCGATGGACATCTGGGCTCTTTCCATAGTTTGGCTATTGTGGGCATTGCTGCCATTAAACACTGGAGTGCATGTGCCCATTCAGATCACTACATTTGTATCATTGGGGTAAATACCTAGTAGTTCAATTGCTGGGTCATAGAGTAGATCTATTTTTAATTTTTTGAGGAAACTCTATACTGTTCTCCAGAGTAGCTACACCAGATTGCATTCCCACCAACAGTGTCAGAGGGTTCTCCTTTCTCCACATCCTCACCAACATCTGTCATTTCCTGACTTGTTAAATTGTAGCCATTCTGACTAGTGTGAGTTGGTATATCATTATGGTTTGGACTTGTACTTTCCTGATGCTGTTCTCCAGAGTAGCTGCACCAGATTGCATTCCCACCAACAGTGTCAGAGGGTTCTCCTTTCTCCACACCCTCACCAACATCTGTCATTTCCTGACTTGTTAAATTGTAGCCATTCTGACTAGTGTGAGTTGGTATATCATTATGGTTTGGACTTGTACTTTCCTGATGCCAAGGGATGTTGAGCATTTTTTCATGTGTCTGTTGGCCATCTGGATGTCTTCTTCTTCTTCTTTTTTTTTTTTTTAAAGATTCCATTCATTTATTTGACAGAGAGACAAATCACAGGTAGGCAGAGAGGCAGGCAGAGGGAGAGGAGGAAGCAGGCCCCCTGCCGAGCAGAGAGCCTGACGAGGGGCCCAATCCCAGGACCCCGAGACCACGACCCAAGCTGAAGGCAGAGGCCCCAACCCACTGAGCCACCCAGGCGCCCCTGGATGTCTTCTTTGAAGAAATGTCTGTTCATGTCTTCTACCCATTTCTTGACTGGATTATTTGTTCTTTGGGTGTTGAGATTGGTAAGTTCTTTATAGCTTTTGTATACTAGCCCTTTCTCTGATAAGACATTTGCAAATATTTTCTCCCATTCTGTTCATTGTCTTTGGTTTTGTTAACTGTTTCCTTTATTATACAAAAGCTTTTTATCTTGATGAAGTCCTGATAGTTCATTTTTGTCTTTGTTTCCCTTGCCTTTGGAGACATGTCTAGCAAGAAGTTGCTGTGGCTGAGGTAATAGAGGTTGTTGTCTGTGTTCTCCTCTGGGATTTCAATGGATTCCTTTAGGTCTTTCACACTTACGTCTTTCATCCATTTTGAGTGTAAGGAAATGGTGTAAGGAAATGATGTAAGGAAATGGTCCAGTTTCATTCTTAAGCATGTGGCTGTCCAATTTTCCCAACACCATTCATTGAAGAGACTTTTTTCCATTGGATATTCTTTCCCGCTCTGCCGAAGATGAGTTGACCATAGAGTTAAGGGTCCATTTCTGGGTTCTCTATTCTGTTCCATTGACCTATGTGTCTGTTTTTGTGCCAGTACCATATTGTCTTGATGATTACAACTCTGTGATACAGCTTGAAGTCCAGAATTGTGATGTCACTGGCTTTGGTCTTCTTTTTCAACATTCCTTTGGCTATTCGAGGTCTTTTCTTGTTCCATACAAATTTTAGGATTATTTGTTCCAGCTCTGTGAAAAAAGCTGATGGTATTTTGATAGTGATTGCTTTGAATGTATAGATTGCTCTAGGTAACATAGGCATTTTAACAATATGTGTTCTTCTAATCCAGGAGCATGGAATGTTTTTCCATTTCTTTGTGACTTCCTCAATTTTTTTCATGAGTATTCTATAGTTTTCTAAGTACAGATCCTTCACCTCTTTGGTTAGGTTTATTCCTAGGTATCTTATGGTTTTTGGTGCAATTGTAAATGGGATTGACTCCTTAATTTCTCTTTCTTCTGTTTCATTGTTAGTGTATAGAAATGCCACTGATTTCTGTGCATTGGTTTTCTATCCTGACACTTTGTTGAATTCTTGTAGGAGTTCTAGCAATTTTTGGTGTGGATCCTTTTGGGTTTTCCATATAGAGTATCATGTCAACTGCAAAGAGTGAGAGTTTGACTTCTTCTTTGCTAATCAGGATGCATTTTATTTCTTTTCATTTCTGATTGCTGAGGTTAGGACTTCTAGTACTATGTTGAACAACAATGGTGGGAGTGGACATCCCTGCCTTGTTCCTGACCTTAGGGGAAAAGCTCTCAGTTTTTCCCCTTTGAGAATGATATTCACTGTGGGCTTTTTGTATATAGCCTTTATGGTATTGAGGTATGTTCCTCTATCCCTACACTGCAGAGTTTTGATCAAGAAAGGATGCTGTACTTTGTGAAATGCTTTTTCTGCATCGTTTGAGAGGATTGTACTTTCTTTTTTTTTATGTAGTTTATCACATTGATTGACTTGCACATGTTGAACCACCCTTGCAGGTCAGGAATAAATCCCACTTCATCGTGGTGAATAATCCTTTTAATGTACTGTTGGAACCTATTGGCTTGTATTTTGGTAAGAATTTTTGCATCCATGTTCATCAGGGATATTGGTCTGTAATTCTCCTTTTCGGCGGGGTCTTTGGTTTTGGGATCAAGGCAATGCTGGCCTCTTAGAACAAGTTTGGAAGTTTTCCTTCCCTCTCTATTTTTTGAAACAGCTTCAGAAGAATAGGTCTTATTTCTTATTTAAATGTTTGGTAGAATTCTCCTGGAAAGCCATCTGGCCCTGGACTCTTGTTTGTTGGGAGATTTTTGACTATTTTTTTTTTTTTAAGATTTTATTTATTTGACAGAGAGAAACATAGCGAGAGAGGGAACACAAGCAGAGGGAATGGTGGGAATGGTAGCGGGAGAAGCAGGCTTCCCGCAGAGCAAAGAGCCTGACGTGGGGCTCGATCCCAGGACCCCGGGACCACGACCCGGGCTGAAGGCAATCACCTAACCAACTGAGCCACCCAGGCGCCCCTTGACTATTGTTTCAATTTCCTTGCTGGTTATGGGTCTGTTCAGGTTTTCTGTTTCTTCCTGTTTCAGTTTTTGTAGTTTATATATCCCTAGGAATGCATCCATTTCTTCCAGATTGCCTAATTTGTTGGCATATAGTTGCTCATAATATATTCTTATAATTGTTTGTATTTCTTAAGTGTTGGTTGTGATCTCTCCTCTTTCATTCATAATTTTGTTTTATTTATTGGATCCTTTCTCTTTTCTTTTTGGTAAATCTTTTCTTTCTGGTAAAGCCAGGAGTTTATCAATCTTATTCTTTCAAAGAACCAGCTCCTAGTTTTGTTGATCTGTCCTACTGTTCATTTAGTTTCTGTTTCATTGATTTCTGCTCTAATCATTATTATTTCTCCTCTCCTACTGAGTGTAGGCTTCATTTACTGTTCTTTCTCCAGCTCCTTTTAGGTTTAAGGTTTGGTTGTGTATTTGAGACTTTTTTATTTCTTGATAAAGGCTTGTGTTGCTATATACTTCCCTCTTAGAACCACCTCTGCTTCATCTCAAAGGTTTAAAATAGTTGTGTTTTCATTTTCATTTGTTTCCATGAATTTTCTAAATTCCTCTTTAGTTTCCTGGTAGACCTATTCATTCTTTAATAAGATGCTCTTTAGCTTCCATGTATTTGAGTTCTTTCCAAATTTCCTCTTGTGATTGAGTTCCCATTTCAAAGCATTGTGGTCCAAAAATAGGCAGGGAATGATCCCAAACTTTTGATTCCAGTGGAGACCTGATTTGTGACCCTGGATGTGATCTATTCTGGAAGATGTTCCAGAATAGGAACATGCAGTTCTTGCATTGCAATTCTTGCATTGCATGCAAGAAAAATGTGTATTCTGCTTTATCATGGAATATTCTGAATATATCTGTGAAGTCTATCTGGTCCATTGTGTCATTCAAAGCCCTTATTTCCTTGTTGATCTTTCTGCTTAAATGATCTGTCCATTGCAGTGAGTGGAATGTTAACATTCCCTACTATTATTATATTATTATCAATGTGTTTCCTAAATTTTGTTATTGTTTTATATAATTGGCTGCTTCTGTGTTGGGGTATAAATATTTACAATTGTTAGATCTTCTTGTTGGGTAGACCCTTTAATTATGATATAGTGTCATTCTTCATCTCTTATCACAATCTTTGGTTTAAAATCTAATTTGTCTGGGGCACCTGGGTGGATGGCTCAGTTGGTTAAGTGTCTGCCTTCAGCTCAGGCCATGTTCCCAGGGTCCTACATCAGGCCATGATCCCAGGGTCCCACATGAGGCTCCCTGCTTGGTAGGAAGCCTGTTTCTCCCTCTCCCCAGCCCCCTCTGTGCCTCTGTCTCTCATGAATAAATAAATAGTCTTCTAAAAAATAAATAAATAATAAAATCTATTTTGTCTGAGATAAGGATTGCCTCCCCAGCTTTCTTTTGATGTCCATCAGCATGATAAATGGTTTCCAGCCCCTCACTTTCAATCTGGAGGTGTCTTTGAATCTAAAATGAGTACAGGGGCGCCTGGGTGGCTCAGTCGTTAAGCGTCTGCCTTCGGCCCAGGTCATGATCCCAGGGTCCTGGGATCGAGCCCCACATCGGGCTCTCTGCTCAGCAGGAAGCCTGCTTCTCCCGCTGCCATTCCCTCTGCTTGTGTTCCCTCTCTCGCTGTGTTTCTCTCTGTCAAATAAATAAAATCTTAAAAAAAAAAAATTAAAAAAAATAAAATGAGTACAGACAGCATATCAATGGGTCTTCTTTTTTTATCCAGTCTGATACCGTGTGTCTTTTGATTGGGGCATTTAGCCCATTTACATTTAGAGTAACTATTGAAAGATGAATTTAGTGCCATTGTATCACTTATAAAGTCAGTTTCTGTATATTGATTCTTTTCCTTTCTGGTGTATGTTACTTTTAGGCTCTCTCTTTGCTTGAAGGATCCCTTTTAATATTTCTTGTAGGTCTGGTTTGGTCATCACAAACTCTTTTCATTTGTTTGTCCTGGAAGCTTTTTATCTCTCCTTCCATTTTGAATAACATTCTAGCTGGATAAAATATTCTTGACTGAATATTTTTTCTCTTTTAGCACCCTGAATATATCATGCCAGTCCTTTCTGGCCTACTAGTACTCTGCATAGGTCTGCTGCCAATCTAATGTTTCTACCCTTGTGGGTTATGGAACTCTTGTTCTGAGCTGCTTTCAGGATTTTCTCTTTGTCTCTTGAAATTTGCAAGTTTCACTATTGTATGTCAGGTGTTGACCTATTTTTATTGATTTTGAGAGGATTCCTCTATGCCTTTTAGACTTGGATGCCTGTTTCCTTCCCCAGATTAGGGAAGTTCTCTACTATAATTTGCTCCAACATACCTTCAGGCCCTCTCTCTCTCTTTTCTCTTCTTCTGGGATCCCAATTATTCTAATACTGTTTTGTTTATGGTATTACTTCTCTCTGGAATTCTCCCCTCACAATCCAGTAGTTATGTCTCTTTTTCTCAGATTTTTAATTCTCCATCATTTTGTCTTCTATATTACTAATTCTATCTTTTGCCTCATTTATCTTAGCAGTTAAAGCCTCCATTTTTTATTACATCTCATTAATAGCCTTTTTTATTTCAACTTGATTAGATCTTAGTTCTTTTATTTCTCCAGGAAGGGATTCTCTAGTGTCTTCTATGCTTTTTTCAAGCCCAGCTAGTATCTTTATAATTGTTATTCTAAACTCTCATTCCGACATCTTACTTATGTACATCCATAGTGATTATGTCCCTGGTAGTCAGTACTGCCTCTTGTTTTCTTTTTTGTGGTTAGTTTTTCTGTCTTATCATTCTGTCCAGAGAAGAATAGATGAACAAGAGAGCAAAATACTAAAATGGCAACATGACCTGGAGAAATACATACTAAACAAATCAGAAGGGAAAAAAAAGTTTTTTTAATTAACATATAATGTATAACTTATTTCAGGCATACAGGTCTGTCATTCATCAGTCTTATAGAATACCCAGTGCTCATTACAACTCATACCCTCCCCAATGTCCATCACCCAGTTACCCCATCTTGCCACCCCCCACCCCTCCAGCAACCGTCAGTTTGTTTCCTAAGATTAAGAGTCTCTTACAGTTTGTCTCCCTCTCTGGTTTCATCTTGTTTCATGGAAAAAAAAAAATTTTTTTTTAAAGAGAATGTAATCAGGTAAACTGAATAGAGCAATACACTGGATCCTGTGTGTATTTTGGTCTCTTTGTTAGAAAACTAGACCCCAAAATTTAAAGAACAAAAACCTTATATGTGTACAAAAGTAAAATGAAATACAATGAGAGGGTAGAATGTAACTGTAAAAATGAAAAAAGACCAAAAAAAAAAAGGGGGGGAATATATGGGTGAAAAAACAGAGCAATACACTATATCCTGTGTTTATTTTCATGTTTGTTAAAACTCTGTATCTCAAAATTTTAAGGAAAGAAAATCTTGTAGAGAGAGAAAAATAAAATTAAATACATTGAGTGGATAGAATGTAAAATGAAAATTAAAAGAGACTTTAACAAAAGTAAGAAAGAAAAAGAAAGGAAGGAAGGAAGGAAGGGAGGGAGGGAGGGAGGGAGGGAGGGAGGGAGGGAGGAAAGAGGAAAGGAAAGAAAAAAGAAAAGAAAAGAAAAACACTAGAGAATATGATCAGACAGGTGAAGGGAACAGAGCTATACACTAGATTCTGGGTGTATTTAGTCTGTTAGAAGAAAGTGCATCCCAAAAGTGTAAAGAAAGAAAAACTTTTATATATGTATGTATACACACACACGCACACACACACAAATTAAATACAGTAAAAGGATAGAATGTAACTCTAAAAATAAAAATTAAAAAAAATTTAAAAGAGTTGATAAAATAACGAATTGGTTGAAAAAGGAAAGAGGGGAAAAATTAAAATTGTGGGGAGAAAACCATGAACTCTATACCTTATATTCCTCACACTGGAATTTTGCAGTTCACTATGATTGGTAAACTTGGTCTTGGCTTGATGTTCTTGCTGATCTTCTCAGGGAGGAGCCTGTTGCCCTGATTCTCAAGTGCCTTTGCCCCGGACAGAGTTGCACCACACTTGCCAGGGGACAGGCTAACTAATCTGCCCCGGATTGCTCAGTGAGGCTTTTGTTCCCTGAAGGCTTTCTGTGCTGCATTAATGGATGAGAATGTAAATGTTGGCCTCCCAATCTCTGGCCCTGGACCCAAACCTGGGGGCCCCACTCCTCAGTGCACGCTCAGGGAAAAGCAGTCAATCACTCCTGTCTCCCTGGGCTCTGTCTGCAATCCATGCTCATCCAGCCCGTGACTGAGCATTTCTATCTCAGGCACGTGACCCCGTTTGGAGTTTGGAGTCTCCAAACCCTGCAGACTCCTGTGGTGGTCTTACTCCTGTGCTGTTCCTCCCTGGGGAGGAAAGGGGGGCCTCGCTGGTTCTGCCATTTGTTGGGCCCATGTGGAGAACAGTTGCCCAACCAAGCCACAGTTCAGGGTTTATGGCAACCCCAAGCTGAGAGCTCTCTCCTGGGCTCGCTGATTGCAGTCGGCTTCCCCACTCCAATGCCTGGGAACTCTGCTACACTCAGGCAACCCCAGTTTTCCTGGGACCCCAAGGATCCCGGGACCCCACTGTCCCCCATGGGATTCCACCTCCACTTCACTGCCTGAGTGCCTTTCAGGCAGGGACATCCCTCCCGAAGCCATCACGTAAGAGTTCTGATTTTGTGCTCTGCTGCTCTATCACTGTCTGGTAGCTGGTTCATGGAGGCTCCCTCCCCCCAGGCAGTTTATCTTCCCATACACCGCCTCCATTCACTTCTGCGCATCTCCTACCTTGCAGAAAGTGGTCGCTTTTCTATTTGTAGAGTGTAGCTATTCTTTTCTTCCATCTCAGGTTGAGTTCGCAGGTGTTCAGAATGATCTGATAGTTATCTAGCTGAATTTCTAGGTCTCCCACTCCTCTGCTATCTTGGACGCTACTGAGAATATCCAATTCTTATAAATGCTTGCCTTTAAGCCAATTAAATAGAGCTCTTTTACAAATTAATTTTAGTAATACCATCCAGAGGTAGAAAAAATATCACATTTATAATACACATGGACACATAATACACAAACAAGATGCAAACAAAAATCTAGTCTTTGTTTCATTATTTGTGGAGAGGATATTAAAGACCCAATTTCCAAACATTTCCCTTTTATTAAAACAAATTAAATTGCTAGATAGCATTATAATAATGGATCCGTGAATCAGTCATTTCCTGCTTTCCAATATAACAATATAACATAGCTTATCCAAAGATGCCAAAAGCTACAGCAACAAATAAGCCAAATGAGACCCAGAACACCTCTGCAAGTGTTTGTTCCTCTCGAAAGCCAAGCACTTCACTGACTCAACCAAATAGCTTCTTACTTTCTGGTTGCCTAGTCTTATAGCCCACTTCCTGTAATTGTGTGCATAAGAAAACTAATTTTGGGCGGACTAGGGAGGGGGCACTCCTGGCTGGCTTAGTCAGTAGAGTATGCAATTCTTTTTTTTTTTTTTTATTGTGTTACGTTAGTCACCGTATAATACATCATTAGTTTTTGATGCAGTGTTCCAAGATTCATTGTTTATGTACAACTCCCAGTGCTCCATGCAATACGTGCCCTCCTCAATACCCACCACCAGGCTCACTCATCCCCCAACCCCCTCCCCTCCAAATTCAGTTTGTTTCTCAGAGTCCACAGTCTCTCATGGTTCATCTCCCCCTCTGATTTCCTCCAATTCACTTTTCCTTTCCTTCTCCCCCATGTTATTCCTTATGTTCCACAAGTAAGTGAAACCATATGATAATTGACTTTCTCTGCCTGACTTATTTCACTCAGTATAATCTCCTCCAGTCCCATCTATGTTGATACAAAAGTTGGGTATTAATCCTTTCTGATGACTACGTAATATTCCATTGTATATATGGACCACATCTTCTTTATCCTTTTGTCTATTGAAGGGCATCTCGGCTCTTTTCACAGTTTGGCTATTGTGGACATTACTGTTATGAACATTGGGGTACATATGGCCCTTCTTTTCACTACATCTGTATCTTTGGGGTAAATACCCAGTAGTGCAATTATGTCAGGTCATAGGGTAGCTCTGTTTTTAATTTTCACCAAGACAGCATGGTACTGGCACAAAAACAGAGTATGCAACTCTTGATCTAGGGGTTGTAAATTCGAGTCCCACATTGGGTGTAGAGATTACTTAAAATAAAATCTTTTAAAAAAAGAAAAGAAAACTAATTTAGACATGTCAAAAGGACCCCATTTGGGCCATCTGAGACAGATTATCCTTAGTTAAATTTACCACTGGGGCAACTGGGTGGCTCAGTCAACTGGGCATCCAAATCTTGGTCTTACTCCAGGTCTTGGTCTCAGGGTCTTGATCTCAGGTTGTAAGGTCAGCCCCAAGTCATTAAAAAAAATAAAAAATAAAAAGTTTCCCACTTGAGTAAGCACTTGCAAGTAAAGGCTCCATATGTGTAGTACTAGAGTTGCTGTGGGTGGTTGCTGGTTTTCTGGGGGCTGCGTGGCTTTTAAAGCACAATTCTCTACTCATTTGGTTTCCATTTTGGAATAAGGCTTGAGCAAAATCTAAGGCTGTTGAGTGTGATGGAGCAAGAGGATAGTGCTTGTGTGTATCACTTCCAAACAGCCATAATACACTCTCTTATGTGACTCAGTTTCTCTCACTGAGCTGTAAGACCATTGAGGGGGTTGGTGTGCCTGGGTGGCTCAGTCAGTCAAGTGTCTGACTCTTGATCTCACCTCAGGTCTTGATCTCAGGGTTGTGAGCTCAAGCTCCATACTGGGCTCGATGCTGGGTATGGAGCCTACTTTAAAAAAAAAAAAAAAAAGAAAAGACAATTGAGTGGGGCTTGAAGCACTGGGTGATCAATCCTTATGTGTGTGTCCCCAGATGAGCCAGTCACTAATTACCTTATCAGATGGGAAATCCCTATGGGACCCCTACACATCTCAAGAAATACCCTCAGACACTTCCACTGGGCTTTCCGTCGCTTGAGAGTGTCTTTAGGCCAGAAGGAGCAAGTGTCCCTTTTCTTCAGAGCTGAGTGATCCAGGCTCTCATATTTCTAGACAGAAAATTTACTCAAATCTTATATTAATAACATCAATTAGTATAATGTCAAATTAAAACAACTTACCCATAACCCCAACCTCTCTAGATTATCCCACCCGGACAACATTACCAGTGAGCCTTAACAGCTTGAATAAAAGTCAGGATTGTTAAGTCGAGGATGTCTGGATATCAACAGAACTCACCAGATACAACTGTGAGGTGCTAAGAAGCTGGAGGGGACCCTGCTGATACTAAGCATCAGGCCTGGAGGACCCCCAGGTGTTTTCCCAGGCTAGCTGTTCTGATATCCTGCCCACTATGCCAAGAAATGCTGATGATTTTCTCTTAAAGAGAAAAAGAAAGGTTTCATTCGAGCCCAAGTTAGGGCAGCTGCCTGGGAAACACGCTCTTCACAGGGAAGGAAGTGCTCTGGGAGAAGGAATAGTCTTTACCAGGTTCTGCACTTTTTTCCACATCTTGTAAAAGCTCAAAAGATTACAGATTAGCATAGAGGCAGGAATCAAGTCTTATCACAAAGGAATGCAGGGAGAGAAGTATTGATCAATATCTCAGGACAACATAGTTTTCCTCTAGGCTACTCATTCACAAAGCAGGTGTACAATGCATGGGTGGTTAGGCCATAAATCAGGCTTTGGTTTGAACAAAGTTTATGTACAGTCATGCTGACTTAAAAAGAAATCTAAATTGACATCCCTTGTATATCAGGCCCATCGGGAGCTTTGCTCTTATCACTGCAAATTTCTGCTTCGAGAAAATGTGAAGTATTCAATAGTGGTAGAGTGAATTCTTTCCACAGAATAGTATCTTGGCTGGTAGGAGAGGGTGAACTGACCAAACTAAAAGACAGGCTTGGAGCTTGTCTCTCTCCCTGTCCCTGCAGCTGGACCCTCCAAAGCTATAGTCAGACTACTGGCTCCTGTACTCACTAGAGACTTCAGTGAATTAGGAGGGAGAAACCACCTCAGGAAGTGATAACATCTCCTCCTGCCTTCCTGCCTCCCTCCCCAGTGTCTGCCTTTCAGGCCGAAGAAGAGGGCATCACTGTCCTCCACCCCTGCTGTCCCACTACACTACCACATCCCCCAAGGAGGAGGATCACCAATCCCTGGTAAGGCAAGAAGTTGACAAAAAACCCTGAAGAATGTCCTTCACTGTGCAGCAGCAGTGGGAGAGAACCAAAGACAACTCAATATGAACAACTCAGATCTCTCCTATTGCTTCATTTGGATAGCTGTCAAAAAGAGCACTAACAACTAAAAGCTGAATTCTTCTTTTTTTTTTTTAATATTTTATTTATTTGAGAGAGAGAGAGAGAGAGCATGAGAGGGTAGAAGGTCAGAGGGAGAAGCAGACTCCCGGTCGAGCTGGGAGCCCGATGTGGGACTCGATCTCGGGACTCCGGGATCATAACCTGAGCCGAAAGCAGTTGCTTAACCAACTGAGCCAACCAGGTGCCCAAGGCTGAATTATTCTACTAGCATGTGGAAAGAAAGTATGAAAGCCAGGACATCTCTGTCTCAATCAGTCTATATCTAGTTCAGGTTACGCCAGCCAACCTCTGCTTCCCTTGTCACATCTTCTCTGACCCTCCTGTGTCCCTCCTTATTGAGTGAAGGGGATCCAGATGGATAAGCCAGGATAATCTTCCTCCCCATTTAAAAATCTTTAACTTCATCACATTTGCAAAGTCCTTTGGGCCAGATAACGTAACATATTCACAGGTTCTGGACATTAAACGGTGGGCATTTGGGGGAGGGGGCATTATTCTGTCTACTATAAAGACCATATCATGGTGAAAATGAACCAAGATGACAGCAAGAGCAAATACACAGAGAAGAAGCCTCTTTTTTTTTAATTTTTATTTTACTTTTTCAGTGTTCCAAGATTCATTGTTCATGCCTCTTATCAGCTTATTCATGAACTTGGTGTTGAAATGTCAGAGGGAGGCCATAAGGTTCCAAGCACCTTTGGAGACATAATCAGAATCACTACATTAGCTATTAGATGAGTCAAGAGACAACTGACTGGAGAAATAGAAAAAATGGGGCATGAATGAGAGACTGAGGGATCCCTAAAGAAAGTTCAATTGGCAATTTTATTGTTAAAAACTTTGAGATCGGGGATGCCTAAGTGGGTCAGTCATTTACGTGTCTGCCTTCAGCACGGGTCATGATCCCGGGGTCCTGGGATTGAGACCCACATTGGGCTCCTTATTTAGCGGGGAGCCTGCTTCTCCTTCTGCCTGCCATTCCTCTTCTTGTGCTCTCTCTCTGACAAATAAATTTAAAAATAAAATATAAAAAATATATTTTTAAAAAACCTGAGTTCTGTGAGTAGAACAAATCCAATGAAGAATGTTGGTTTCTCCTGGAAATCAGTATAAATCATGCAAATAACTGGATTTGAAATCCTGGTCAAGATATGGACTTTCAACTCTCAGATACCAATAGAGATGATGGTACCAAAGATAAGCATCAAAGATCAAAGAGCCCTATGGCTAGGGAAACAAGACACCAAACCTTGTCATATTTCAACGGCAATATTTACAATATTCCAAGGGCTAGATTAAAAGATAGTTTAAAACAACAAAATTCAGCAGAATAATCCTTCCCAACTTTAGGAAGATTAGAAATGGAATTGAGGATGAATCAATAAGCAAGTCCTAGACTTGTTGCTCTACATGCTAAGTTGAGTGGTCAAGCAAACCAATCAGGTAGTCATGAATTCAGGCAATAAGGGGAACAACCATTTAGAGAAGTCCATGTTTGGGAAAAATGGTGCTAGAATTAATATTACAGTGAGAAATACAATCCAAAGACTAGAGCCAATAAGGCAATGGTCTACTTTAAATAGTCAAAGCTGATCACCAACTCAGCAACAGAGTGACACTGTTCATTTTGAGGAATATAATTCACATGGGAGGGAACAAAATCTTTATACATTAGATCTTACAGGTCTATAATGAGGCAAATAGAGAACACAGAAGTACCCCTTTCCTGAATTCAAAATGTGAGTCAAGTACGGCAATGGAAAAAGAAGAATCCAGTGAGTCACAGCTGCTACCGACTCTGTCCAAAGTATCACACTAGACTGTCAAGTCTTAAAAAAAAAAAAAAAATTCGAATAGCATTACAAATGGGTATCCATCCAGAGCAAGGTGCACAGAAAATACAAACACCATTGAAAGCAGCAGTGGAGGCTTTCATCAAATCATTTCTTGTTCAGAACTGATGGGTCCTGGAGTCTCTGACAATTCTTACTCATAGGACTTTGGAGAATGGATTTAGCAATTTCTATATCCATGGATTTTATGTCAATTTTCAGCCAATCATGACTGGGATTGGAGAAACAAGTTCTCTAATGGAAACCAAATCTTGGTCAGAGAATCAAAGGAATGTCAGCAGTGAAATGTGCCCAGAACTTGAATGACTTGGGGTCAGTTATTCAGAGGGCAAGGGAACACCCAGAAGGCAGCAATGAAAAGCAAAGTAAAAGAGACTGCCTCAACTATTTCCAACATAGTGAGAACAGAGAGGGTAGAGAAGTTACAATTTAGTGGAAACCGAACTTACCTATTCCTAGCTTTGCCCACTTGGTTTTACTAAATGATGATGATGATATGATGGTGGTGGTAGTGATGGTGATGAAGATGATGATGGTGATGATGGTGGTGTTGGTGGTGATGATGGTGGTGGTGGTGATGATGGTGGTGATGATGGTGATGAAGATGATGATGGTGGTGGTGGTGATGGTGATGGTGGTGGGTGGTGGTGGTGGTGGTGGTGGTGATGATAGTGGTGGTGGTGATGATGGTGGTGGATTGTGATAATGATAATGATGATGGCGGTGGTGATGATGGTGATGAAGATGATGATGATGGTGGTAGTTGTGATGATGATGGTGGTGGGTGGTGATGATGATGATGATGACGGTGGTAGTTGTGATGATGATGACGGTGGTGGGTGGTGGTGATGATGATGATGACGGTGGTGGTGGTGGTGATGATGATGATGATGATGGTGGTGGTGGTGGTGATGGTAATAATGATGGTGGTGGTGGTAGAGGTCACATACAGGGTTGAATCAAAGATCAGAATGACAGTCTTTCCAATGAGAACTAGTGGTACATCAAGACCCAGGTGAATTAAGTAAAATTTGCAGTGTTTGTTTTGGTGACTGGCACAAACCAAGCACAGGCAGTGACCTCAAATGCACACATTTCATAGCCTCGTGGTGCTCAGTAGGTGTCAGAGACCTGCATGTGTCCTGTATGTTGGCAGCCTGCTTTAGGATCCAAGATAGCTAACGAGGAATGAAGTTTCAGGATCTCAGGGAAAACTGCATTTCAAGCAGTCTTGAGTGTGTGCACATGTATGCATGTGTACCCGTGTGTTGGGAGTTAATCATTTAGAAAAATGTGACAGCTTGTAATCTGAGCTAATGTGCTGTGTTTCTTAACTTGTTAACACCTATGTAAAAATTTTAAATGTAAACGTTTAAGTATCTTTAAAAGTAGCACATTGGGCGCCTGGGTGGCTCAGTTATTAGGCACCTGCCTTCAGCTCGGGTTATGATCCCAGAGTCCTGGGATTGAGTCCCATGTTGGGCTCCCTGCTTGGCAGGAAGCCTGCTTCTCCCTCTCCCACTACCCCTGCTTGTGTTCACTCTCTCGCCCTCTCTCTATCTCCCAAATAAATAAATAAAAATCTTAAAAATAAATAAAAGTAGCACATTTAATACTGTTAGCAGTTGAACAACATTGTAAATGTGCTAATGCCACTGGATTGTACACTACAAAATAGTTGGTTGCAGGGCGCCTGGGTGGCTCAGTCAGTGAGCATGTCTTTGGCTCGAGTCATGATCCTAGGGTCCTGGCTCCCTGCTTAGCAGGGACTGTGCTTCTCTCTCCCTCTGCCCCTCCCCCTGCTCGTGTGCTCTCTCACTCTTGCTCTCTCTCAAGGAAATAAATAAAATCTTTTTTTAAAAAAATTGCATGTTATGTGAATTTTATTTCAATTTAAGAAAAATACAGGTAGAACCGAATAACATTTTAAATGTTTTTAAGTCTCTGTTATGTTATGCCCTTCTGAATATGCAAAATTGAGTCGTTTAAAAATATAGTATTATTATTATTAGTGCAGTTAATTTCATTTACATCTCAAATTTTCACAGGTTTTAGAATATGTCCAGAAGGAATGTATCTCTAAATAAATCTTTCATTAGCTTTCAAAGTTTTTTATTTTAAAATAATTTCTAAATTCTAGAAATGTGAAAAATTTAAAACGGAGTCCAGAGCCCAGTTCATCTGTTTTTGCTAATAATGCTTTATCTGGTTTCTCCGAATGGAAAGAAAAATGAGAAGATATTCAGTTGGGAATAACATTTTATATTACTTGACTATAATGGAATGTCACATTAGGTTCCCTCTCCTGTTTTTTCTTAAATGAAAATTACATCAAAGTGAAGTCTTCATCAATTATGCTTCTGAGAAAGGACTCACAAAAAAACATTCTTTATTACAACAGACCCTTGAACACCACAGGGGTTAGGGGAGCTAACTCCCATGTAGTTGAAAATCCATGTATAACTTTTGACTCCCCAAAACTTAACTACTACTAGCCTATTGTTGCAGAAGCCTTACCAGTAACATAAACAGCCAGTCAACACACATTTTTATGTTATATGTATTATATCCTGTACTCTTTTTTTTTTTTAAGATTTTATTTATTTGACAGAGAGAAAGATCACAAGTAGGCAGAGAGGCAGGCAGAGAGAGAGGGGGAAGCAGGCTCCCTGCTGAGCAGAGACCCCGATGCGGGGCTCGATCCCAGGGCCCTGAGATCATGACCTGAGCCGAAGGCAGAGGCTTTAACCCACTCAGCCACCCAGGTGCCTCTATATCCTGTACTCTTATAATCAAGTAAGCTAGAGAAAATTAAGAAAATCAAACAGAAGAGAAAATACATTTACAGACTTTACTGTATGTATGGAAAAAAATCTACATAGAGGTGGACCCATGTAGTTCAAACCCATGTTGCTCCAGAGCTGAGTGTATTTGAATAATGTAAAAGTAGCGTTAAGAAAACTTTTTTTTTTTTTTGGCTTTTAGTTGTTATTTTGGCCAGCACTCCAAACCACAGATGTGTGGCAATGTCTAACCAAAGGAAACAGCTTCCTCCTGTTGGTTACAAATGGGGCATCCCTCAAACCGTGACGGCTGACAACATTTATACCACTGACTCTGCCTTCAGAGTTCACAAAAGCCAGAGTTCACCTTGAACTCTTTCACGTGATCTCAGGGGTCAGGTGAAAAAAGTGCCCTTAACAATGGAGTAGAACAGGGGCACCTGAGTGGCTCAGTGGGTTAAAGCCTCTGCCTTCGGCTCAGGTCATGATCTCAGGGTCCTGGGATCGAGCCCCGCATGGGGCTCTCTGCTCGGCGGGGAGCCTGCTTCCCTCCCTCTCTGCCTGCCTCTCTGCCTACTTGTGTCAAATAAATAAATAAAATCTTTAAAAAACAATGGAGTAGAATATTTCTGCTCAAGTCTCAAACAGTATGAAGTGGCTGTCCATTTGAGGGGGTGATTCTCTTTGGAAGCCACAGAAACTGAGTGGTCTGGAAGACATAGAGAGTGTTCCTGAACTGAAAGTGAGCTCCCAAAACTCAAACGTTGAAGGATGCCTGGGTGGCTCAGTTGAGTGTCTGCCTTCGGCTCAGGTCATGATCTCAGGGTTCTGGGACTGAGTCCTGCATTGGGCTCCCAGCTCAGTGGGGAGCCTGCTTCTCCCTCTGCCTGCTGCTCCTGTTTGTGCTCTTGCTCTCTCTCTCTCTCTCTCTCTCTCGGACAAATAAAATTTTTTAAAAATTCAAATGTGGAAATCTAATCCCCATTGGGATAATATGCGGGGGAGCTTTGGGAGGCGACTAGGTCATGGGGGTGGAGCCCTTGTGAGTGGGATCAGTGTCCTAACGAGAGCCCAAAGAGCTACTTTCCCCTTTCTTCCAAGTTGAGGACACAGTGAGAACACAGCCGTCTATGAACCAGGAGGCAGATTCTCACCAAACATGGATGATCTTGGACTTCCCAGCCTCTGCAACTGAGAGAAATAAATGTCCCCTGTTTCCAAGCCACCCAGTCTAGGGTATTTCGCTAGAGCAGTCAGGACAGGTTAAGCAGCTTCCCTTCCATGTTTGGAGAGGCAGGATTCACCTGTGAGCAGAAAAGAATAATACGACCAATTTGCAGCTGGCTTGGTGTTTTTTTCTAAAATGGCAATGAGGACTATGGACTGCCAACCAGGATGCTCATAGTAACAAAAATTATTAGCTATCTTAGCTAATGATAATTATTTATATAGTCATGAAGCCATAAAGTTTGCAACCAGGCTAGGAACATAACACCGCATGGTGACTTCTACAGTGATGGGTCATCTTCGGGCTGTGTTCTGGCATTTCTGGCCAACTCCTCTAGCACGGTGGTCATCAAAAGCTCTGCATGGGGCCCGGTAGTTTTGCTCTTCTCTGCTTCCCTTGCATCTCAACACAGCTCGGATATCCAACAGAGCGATGAACAGAAGGCATTCGGAGTTCTGACCATCACCTCCCTTACCCCTGCTCTTGCTCACAAGCTCGTCTGACACCTGCCGCACTTTATCTTCTGTCTTCGCTCCCTGGACACATGGATGGGCCCGGAGACTGGGCTTCTGGAGACAAAAGTGTGGGGCAGCAAAGCACGGTGGGGGCTGGGATACATTCTCAGTTCCTCCCCTCCCCTCCACTTTCTAACTTCCACCTGGTTTCTGTCCTACCACTCACTGAAACGGCTCCATCCGGACAATTGGTGACATCATAGGGGAACTGTACAATCGCCATGTGACCTCCCCACGGTCGTGCACACCTCTTCTTTCAGCCCTTGCTGGGTGAATCGCTCCCCATCTACACAGCCTAGTGGACACACATGATTCTCAGCCCACTGCCCTCCTTGTCCTTCCAAACAGAGCCCTTATTTTGCTCAGGTATCCATTCTCTCCACTCCTGGCCCTGCCCCCAAATTCAGGGGTGGGTCTGATTTGATCTAAGGGTATCCTGTTCCCCTTGTGTGTGACCCAGTTCTGCCCAAAAAGCAATCCAACTCTTGGTTTTTTAAACCAAAATTTAAAAAAAAATTTTTTTTTTTTAAAATTTAAAAAAAAAAAATTTTTTTAAATTTTGAAAACTTCATTGCTGATATATATATCCAGAAATGTATACCTACGTGCACAGCTCAATTAATATTCACAAAGTGATGGGGTGCCTGGGTGGCTCGGTTGGTTAAGCGTCCAACTCGTGGTTTTGGCTCATGTCATGTGATCAAGCCCTGTGGAGGCTCTGCTCTCCCTCTCCCTCCCACTCTCTCTCTCTCTCAAATAAATAAGTAAAGTCTTAATAAACATAACGATAAATTAAAAAAATAAGAGAGTGACTTGCATGGACAATGAAAGTATATGAAGAACAAGAAGATTAAAAAAGATATTCACAAAGTGAACAAAGCAGTGCAACCAACATCCAGATCAAGAAACAGAACATAACCAACCCCCTGGTCTCTCCCATCCGGTCACTAGCTCCCTAACCCACCCCCAAAGAGGCACTACTATCCTGACTTCTAACGGACTAGATTCGTTTGTCTGCCTTATGGAATCGCACTATGTATTCTCTTGGATTTGGCATCCTGCTTTCTACACTGTCTCTGTGCGATTCATGCACACTGCTGTGTGTCACTACAGATAGTTCTCTGTCAGGGCTGAGACTGTTCCGTTCATTCATGCACTCTCCTGTTGATAGGCATTTAGGTTGCTGCCGGTTGGGCCTATGAAAATAGGGCAGCTAGGAATATTCTACTCCACAGAATCTGTTCTGGTGAACAGATGTAAGCATTTTTGTTGGGTGTATTTCCAGGAGTGAATTACTGAGTCATAGAGTACTTGCTTACGTTAAAATACACTGCCAAGTGGTTTTCCTGTTGAGGAAACAGGAAGCACATGTATGTGAGAAAACACATAGTTGTTCCGTATGCGTATGTTGGCCGATTAAAAAAATAATCTGGTCCAAAGCCAACATCATAGGCCACCAGTGTGTCACCTCTGGACTACTGCATCTTTAATTCTCATGATAGAAAGTTCTTTATAAGGTAAGTTCAGATCTCAGCCTGTCATTCCCTTCTTAAGACCTTGCAATGTCTCCTTGGATAATGCAATGTCTCCTTAGCCTGGCATCAAATGCCTTCTGCATGTTGCCTTTCTCTTTTTGCCTCTTTTCACTAATTGTCACTGTCCATCCTCCATGTATCCATCACTGCCATTTAGCAGGCCCTGGAGAACCATCACGTTTTAGTACCTCGGCATGAACTGGTCGGTCTGTGCTGTCCCCCACCTGTGTCTTCTCCTTTCCCTTGCTAGGACAATGTGGGTGCCTTGTCTGTCCTCTAAAGTACCACCCAGGGTCCTTGCCATACATTTCCTGTCTGCTGTCTCTCTACCCCAGGGCCTAAACACAATGCCTGGCACAGAGCAGGGGCTCCCAGTACGTTTGTGCCACAAACTCAGTCACTCTCTGATTTTTTTTTTTTTTTTGGTAATGCAAATAGGAGTGGGGAAATAAAGACAAAAGGATAAATTTTCATCTTCCCCTGCTCCCAGTTGTTCTCCACAGAAGCAACCCCTGGCACGACTTTCTTGTGAATTCTTCCCGAGTTACACAATGAATATATAACTTTATACTCAATATAGCTATGTATTCAGTAGGCACCATGTACAAAATAAGGCAAAGAACAGGGATGGGGAGTTGCAATCTTAAACCGAAAGGTCAGGCCAGGCCTGACTGAAAGAGGGTGAAATTTGCGCAAAGACTAAAAGGAGGAAGAGAGCCACACTGGTCTGAGGCAGAAGGATCAGCAGGTGCCAGTGCCCCGAGAAGCAGGATGTGCCTGACCTGGTTGAGAACGGGAAAGTGAAACAGGAGCAGCGATGAAAATCACTGACCTGGGCCGAATTGCAGGGGGCTTTATAAGCCACTCCAGGACTTCAGGCTTCATGAATGAGACGGGAAGGCTCTAGTTATTGACATCGGGAGGTGCAACCCCTGACTAGCGGTTTTCGAAACTCACTTCCTCAGAAAAGAGCTGCCTCATCTTTCTTTGTTGTGGCTCACTATTGTATTATGTGAAGGTCCCATAGTTTACCCGGGCCTCTCAAATGAGGGACATTTGATCTGTTTCCTGTCTTTCGGACGCAAAGTATTCCAACGTTTCCAAGAATCCCAGCTGACAATTTTAAGCCCACACAATTCGTCCTTTTAAACGTGATTTTCTTCATTAAAGAAACCGGGTAGCATGCGATCTCACTGGTTTCGGGGTTCCCAGCTCACCGTTCCCACCACCACCACCACCTGCTTGAGGCCCTTTTCCACTTTAAAAAGGTGCTCAGGTGAGCAAAACCCGGCTGGAGCGGGTGGGCGTGCTTCCCGCTTCACTTCAACGTCGGAGGGATCGGCCTGCCCAGGAGTCTGCGAAAGGACGCGCCCTGGGGACGGTGGGGATCTGACCCCTCAAGGAACAGAACATTTAAAGAAGGCGACCCAGAGCAACCACGCAGCGGAGACCGGCGTCGGGACCGCCGCGAGCTCAGGGACGTCGCAAAGATCCGCGTCTGCGCAGTAGCTCCCGGCGCTGAGCCCGCGCGCTAGCTTTCCTTCCCACGACCTCCCCTCTGGCGCCTGCGCACTCGGACCTGCTTCCCGAAGGCCTGGGAAGCTGGGGCCCATAGATACAGCCTTTCTTGCCGCCTGAGAAGGGAAAAATTGGCTCGGACTTGAATCCATTGTCTCTCCCTCCCCAGTTTATTACGCAAACTATAAATGTCCCATCCCAACTCACTCTAGAAGGGGAGAACTCCGCCCCTGAGGCTCTCTGGGGGCCGGGGTGCCCAGGTAACCAGGGAGGTTGTGGGTGGGGTCAGCCGGCGATCACGTGGCGGGATTCCGCCAATCGGCGCGCAGACCGCACTTTGCGGCTCGGCTTCAAACAAACTACGGTGAGGTGAGAGCGGCCTCTTGGGCCCCGCCCCCCTCGCCTGGGTCTGGGGCCCCGCGAGACCGCGGGCGGGGGAGGGGGCGCCGGGAGCGGGGGCGGGGCGCAGTGGTCGAGTGACGGGCCGCCTCACCTATTCCGGGCGCGGGCCGCGGCGGGGTGGGCCCCACAGCCAATGGGCGGGGGCGGGGGCGGGGGGCGGCCCGGCCGGCGGGGAGGGGGAGCCCGCGGCCGGGGGACGCGGGGGGGGGGGGGGGCGGGCTCCCAATCCGGTTCCATCCGGTTCTCCCACCGCCCCCGCGGCGGGTCGCAGCAGCTCGGGCGGCGGGAGGAGCGGCATCGGCCAGGCAGCCCAGCTTCGCGAAGGCTCTCGGCGCGCCGCGGCCCGCAGGCACCCGGCACGCGCCCGCCCCGCCGCCACGATGCCCAAGAGGAAGGTGAGCGGCGGCCGCGGCCCGCGCGCGCGCCCTCCGCCGCCCGGCCCGCCGCGGCCGACCCGCGAGGCCCGAGGCCCGCCGCGCCCACGGCGGCGCAGGGCCCGACAGGCGCCCCGGGGCCCGCAGCCAGCCAGCCGGCGGGCGGGCGGGCTGCTCGCGCGCGCGCGCGGCGGCGGCCCGGGCGCGGCGTTCTGGAACGTTCGGCGGCCGAGGAGCCGGGTGGGAGATTCGAACGCGGCGGCGGGAAGCCGCTGACGTCACGCGGCCGGGCATTGTTCTGGCGGGAGGGCGCGGGGCGCGCGGGCACTTTTGTTTGCGGGCCGCGGCCACTCGCGCGTGTGCTTCCGTCCGCAGGTCAGCTCCGCCGAGGGCGCGGCGAAGGAGGAGGTGAGAGCCCGCGCCGCCGGGGGTGGGGAGCGGGGGCGGGGGAGGGTCCCGGGGGCGCTTCGCCGCTCACTGCCCGCTCTTTCTCCTTCTCTCCCCCAAAGCCCAAGAGGAGGTCGGCGCGGTTGTCAGCTGTAAGTAGCGCGAGCCCCGGGGCCCGGTCTTGTCCGTGGGGGTCGTGCCCGGGGAGGACGCTCAGCGCTGCCTTTGCCTTTCAGAAACCTGCTCCTGCGAAAGTGGAAACGAAGCCAAAAAAGGCGGCAGGAAAGGTAGGCTCCGGACTTCGGAGACGGGGTGTCCGGGAAGGGCTGCGGCGCGACCTGGCGCGTGACTTTGTCCTGCTGGGAAGCCGCGTCCCCCGCGACGCTCTTGGTGACTGAGGTCTGGGCTCCGAAGGTCTCAGTCCGGTGTCCCGCTTGCCAGAAACGTGCCAGTGGTCCCCTGTTTTCCTGTTTAGATTTCATACGCTGATGGTGCAGCCGACGAAGGCAGTCGGGTCTCCCGCGCGTGGGTCCCGATTAGGGCTTCCCCGCCCGGTGTGTCCTTGTCCCGCGGCCGGCGCCGCCTGTGTGGGTTCTTGCGGAGGAAGTTCTCGCCCGTGTGCAGGCTTGTGCTCTCGGACATAATGGGACAAGTATTGTGTTTTGTCTGTTTTGTAACTGTCTGTAGAAGGGAAAAAAAATCCATCGTAAGAAACTCTTGAGTTAACCTTAAACGACATTAGAATTGTTTCCTTGGAATGGATTCACGATTGCATGCTTCGCATGGAGAGTCTCTGAAAGGGAGTTGTTCTTG
>CM053603.1:180351040-180374086 GCA_028646535.1 Procyon lotor
GTCGTTGCAAATGGCCAGATTTCGTTTCTCTTGATGGCTGCATAGTATTCCATTGTATATATATACACCACATCTTCTTTATCCATTCATCTGTTGATGGGCATCTAGGGTCTTTCCATAGTTTGGCTATTGTGGACATTGCTGCTATAAACATTCGGTTCACGTGCCCCTTCGGATCACATTTGTATCTTTAGGGTAAACACCCAGTAGCGCGATTGCTGGATGATGGGGTAGCTCTATTTTCAGCCTTTTGAGGAACCTCCATACTGTTTTCTAGAGTGGCTGTGTCAGCTTGCATTCCCACCAACAGTGTAGGAGGGTTACCCTTTCTCCGCATCCTCACCAACATTTGTTGTTTCCTGACTTCTTGATTTTAGCCATTCTGACTGGTGTGAGGTGGTGTCTCACTGTGGTTTTGATTTGTATTTCTCTGATGCTGAGTGATGTGGAGCACTTTTTCATGTGTCTGTTGGCCATTTGGATGTCCTCTTTGCAGAAATGTCTGTTCATATCTTCTGCCCATTTCTTGATTGGATTATTCTTTGAGTGTTGAGTTTGAGCGAAAGTGGCATTTTGAACACAAAACTTTTGCGTCACAGTTACGTAATAACCATGGCAGCGTAGGATGAATTATAAGTGCAGTATTCAGGACTTGGTGGAGACTTTGACTTTGCTTCTTATTGTAATGGAGTAGGTGAATGAGATTTGGACGGGAGGCTCTTAACTACTTGGAAAAAGTTCTCTGTGTTGATTTTAATCAGGCTGCATATATTTGGCTTTAAAAACTTCTAGTGGCCACTTTGGCTCTAAACCTCTTCACATACTTCTTGACTGTCTTGTTAATTGCCATTTTTATTAGGAATGCAGTGTAGCCAATTGCAGGGATCCAGAGATACTGGAGAGCTGTGAACTAGACAGCCAGGGTTCTTATTTTTAGCTTTGCCATCTCTTAGCCCTTTGCTTCTGGACAACTTATTTAATGCCCGTGCCTGCGTTTTCTCATCTGTAAAATGCAGATGAGTAGTTTGGGGATACAGGAAGTAGTCTATGTTTGGTACTTAGAATAGTGTCAGGTAGAAATCACCATCTATAGGTTAGCTATTAATCATTAAGGTAGTGAAGAGTTAAATTAGTCAAAACCTTAAAAGACTTAGAAGTGTACCTTGTACATTTTAAGTGTGCAGTATTACCTATTCTTTTTGCAAATGTGGAATCTGAAGTTTTAGAAAGTACCTTGTCCAAGGTCCCATAACTAGTTAGGTAGGGCTAGCTCGTACTTTTAACCACATTGCCTGAGGGGTAGAAGAGTCTACTCTCCCCTTACTCTAGTATCTGCTAGTTAAGCTGTCATTGGTATATTGCAGGCTGGATTCCACATTGAGAAACTTGTTGGAGAAAGACCTTGTGGTAGAGCCTCAATATAAAGCCTACATTTTGCCTATATTAAATTTTGCCCATATTTATATGTAAAATGTTTGAGGATCTTCTTAGTGGTCTTTATGGGGAGGTGTCTGAAAATTGATGTTATTAGTTCATTAGTCTTTTCTCTGTAATTTGACCAAAAGTGTCCTAATACTAAATAAAAATTGCTTTTTATTGTCAGATATTTAAAAAATGCAGAAGCAAAGAAAAAAATACAAAAATCATGAAAACAAGAGGTATTCAATTTTCTTCATGCATATACTCTAACAAAAATAGGATTTTTTTTATTTTTTATTTTTTTTCTTGAGCACACGAGAGCAAGAGGTGGCATGGGGCAGGAGAGGAAGAAGTAGGCTCCTCACCGAGCAGGGAGCCCGGCCCTTGCGTGGGGTGGGGGGAGGTGGATCAATCCTGGAACCTGGGATCTGACCTGAGCAAAAGGCAGATGCTTCACCTAGTAAGCCACCTAGGCGCCCCCCACCCAATAGGATTTTTAAAAAGATGATATTTTGTGAATTCCTTTCCATTTCTCTAGATAATTTTATTTAACCTTTTGTTTGTTGGACATTTGGTTTCTAGGTTTTTTATTAGTGATTATGAATACCAAAGTAAGATCTGTGCACTTATTTACTTTTTTTTTTTTTTTAAGACTTTTTTTATTTACTCGACAGAGGGAGACAGCATGAGAGGGAACACAAGCAGGGAGAGTGGGAGAGGGTATTTATATCTCCTTTAATTGTCACTTATCATAAATTTCTAGAAACTTAAGCATTGAGTAAACATTTTTTTTGAGTTTATTTATTTATATGTAAATACGAGCTCTGCACCTAAGTTGGGGCATGAACTCATGACTGGGAGACCTAGAGTCCCATTCTCTTCTGACTGAGCCAGCGAGGCGCTCCTCAGTAGCTAATGTTTGTCATTTTCTGCCAATACTGCACAAAAGTTAAGAGCTTTAACCTGTATAATTTCATTTACTTTTAGCAATCCTATTACTTTGTATGGTGAATTCCTGTTGGGGATGAAACTGGAAGGGATAAGTAACTTCAGTGAGGTTATATTCCTAAGGGGTAGACCCAGCAGCAAGCCCACTTTGTGTGATACTCATTCAGGAATGTACAATGATGCATTTATTCAGTAAATGAAAGCCTGTTGTATTCAAGGTTCCAGGGAGAGCAGTGTGGTTGAGATGAGCAAAGCTCCTGGTTTCCTGGGGCGTTACACCCTAGGGGGTAACCGGAAGCAGGCAAGTTACTGTAATACAAGTTTATGTAGGTAATAGGGTTTGGGAAGGGTGGTGGGGAGGGGCAGCTTTTGTCCATGGGGTGACATTTGACTTGAAGGAGGAAGAAGTGAAGCCGTGAGAGGATCAGAGAAGAGAGAGAGAGAGAGAGAGAGAGAGAGAGAGAGAGAGAGAGAGGAGTTGCTGTCCGTCTTAAAGACCTGCGTAGCCCTTTGCCGCATCTACTGTGAGAACGAAGACCGTTGCCAGCAGTCAGACTGTCGACATTCCAGAGGGTGTCAGCATCACTCTGAATGACACAGCGTTACTGTCAAGGGCCCCAGGGGAACCCTGCGAAGGGACTTCAGTCACATCAATGTAGAACTCAGTCTCCTTGGAAGAAGAAGAGGCTCCAAGTTGGCGAACGGTGGGAATGAGGGCAGAACTGTCTACTGTCCGAGCTGTCTGTAGCCATGTTACACGAGGTGGTCAAGGGCATGACGCTGGGCTTCCTTTACAAGATGAAGTCTGTGAATGCTCCCTTCCCCATCAGTGGTGTTATTCGGAGAATATCGGAGAATTCTCTTGTTGAAATTGGAAATTTCTCCAGTGAAAAGTACACGACCTGCAGGGTTTCGATAAGGTCAGGTGTTGCTTGTTTTGTATCTCAAGCCCAGGAAGATGAGTTAATTCTTGAAGGGAATGACATTGACCTTGTATCAAACTCAGTTGCTTTACTTCAGCAAGGGATTCAGCAAGCCACAACTGGTAAAAACAAGGATATCAGAAAATTGTTGGATGGTATCTGTGTTTCTGAAAAAGGAACAGTTGAGCAGGCTGATGAATAAGATTTAAGTTGTCTAGCTACAGAAACAGCAAGATGCCAGATCATTTTTCAGACTTATTTGTGATATTTTAAAGATGTAATAAAGACTATACTGATAATGGGGCTTTTTTTTTTTTTTTTTAAGATTTTATTTATTTATATGACCAAGAGAGAGACAGAGAGAGAGAGAGAGATCACAAGAAGGCAGAGAGGCAGGCAGAGAGAGGGGGAAGCAGGCTCCCTGCCGAGCAGAGAGCCTGACGTGGGGCTCCATCCCAAGACCCTGAGATCATGACCTGAGCTGAAGGCAGCGGCTTTAACCCACTGAGCCACCCAGGCGCCCTGGGGCTTTTTCTTAAACCAGTAATCCTTTCTAACTATTTGGCAGTTAAACCACTGCAGAAGTAAAAAAAAAAAAAAAAAACCAAAAAGACTGAAAACCCTGCATAACTTCTGACCCAGCAGTTACATGTTTAAGACTTTTTTTTTAAGGAAGTTTGTTTTGTGGCTGTTGATAATTTGTCTTTTCTGAATTGCCTTTTTATATCTCTTACCTGCTTTTCTACTGCTGTGTTACCATTGTGTAAGAATTCTTCATCTCTCTAAGTTCCTTTAGTCAACCATGTGTTCTGGGTTCCTGTCCCAGCTTGTAGGCTGCTTTTAGTTTTGTTGGGAGTGTTTTTTTTGAGCTTGTTTGTTTTTACAGTGGTTTAAGTTTTACTTTGGTTACATCTGTTAATCTTGATTTTGTCTTTAGAGTTGTCCTTAAAGCACTTCTGCACTCAAAGATTAATATTATAAAAGGCAGTATTATGTATCTATTCATTGTTATTTTTCCTAGTCCATTTGTAGTTCCTTTGTAATGTCTTTATGTTAAATTATTTGAGCATATGGTTGGTGTGAGGTATGAATCTAGCCTTTTCCAAACTGTCAGTTTGCAAGTATCATTTGAGTCTTCTGTCCTTTCTGTACAGGTACTGTGTACTGTGGTCATCATTATGTATTATATTCTTACCGACTTTTTTTTTTTTTAGGTTTTATTTATTTGACAAGGGGGGAGGGGAGGAGAGAGAGAGAGAGCAAGCATGTGCGCAAGTGAGCGCACATGCAGTGGGAGCAGAGGGAGAGGGAGAAATAGGCTCCCCGCTGAGCACGGAGCCTGATAGGGGGTTTGATTCCAGGACCCTGGGCTCATGACCTGAGCTGAAGGCAGACGCTTAACCAGTCTAAGCCACCCAGGCGCCCTTTGCTGACTTTCATCTAGTCTTTCTTGTCTGTTCCTGTAACATTAGTGATTGGATTTTACAGTACATTTCTTATTAAAATGGTTTATCAAATTCCCTTTGCTCAGCATTTTAGCTCAAAAAGATGATCCTTAAGTACACAGTGTTATGCTTTCAGCCAGTTAGGAAGAAATTGGTTCTGAACTATACCTTGAACCAGTAGCTGTGCAGTTTAGGATCCCTTCTGGTTTGTTTGTTTTTCATTTGGGGACTAATATGTCTATTCTGAATGCTTTAACTGTATAACATTTATTTCATACATTGCAGGACTCTGCAGCTGAACCTAGAATCTGCATTAAATGCAGGGCTTTCATTTGACTCTTTGTAAGCTCTTGTTCTGTTTGTATTGAGTTTTTTGCTTTAAAGACATAGCTAAAATGAATAGGTTTTATTTCTGTTGGACTTATAGACTATAGCAGACTTCTTGATGAAATGATAAACTAAGTCTGGCTGGAAGATACTAATATTGAAAACTGTGATCTTTACTTGGTTCATGTGGCTGAAATTGTTACTTGACCAGTACTTAACTATTTCATATCTTCTGTAGGCTGTAGCATGTTTAAAACTCCTACATTTCGAAATGTCCTGTCTCTTCTGCTTCAGTACCTCTTGTGAAATGTTAAAAAAAAAAAAAAAGAGGGTTGACTTCTTGGGGCATATTTGTCTCTTCATTAAGTTCATGCAAGACCCAGACTTTGATTAGTCTTCACACAAGTTTATTATTATTTTTTTTAAAGATTTTATTTATTTATTTGACAGAGAATGAGATCACAAGTAGGCAGAGAGGCAAGGAGAGAGAGAGGGGGAAGCAGGCTTCCTGCTGAGCAGAGAGCCCGATGTGGGGCTCGATCCCAGGACCCTGAGATCACGACCTGAGCCGAAGGCAGAGGCTTTAACCCACTGAGCCACCCAGGGGCCCCCACACAAGTTTATTTTAATCATGTTCTGCTTAGAAAATTTACTTTCATATGTTACAACAGAATAATCTCCAAGTTTAGTGGTGTCTTTTCAGAAGTTAGCTGACTTATGGATAAACCCCCGATTTGTTTGCCTTTTGTATTTTCTTTCAGATGATCTTACTCGCTGTTGTGATGGTCAGTCAGAGCTCCCTGTCAAGAATATCAGAAATCTTAGATATTCTTCTTATGAATAATTTGTAATTTGGAAAAGGTTTTATAGGCTAGAAATAGGGCTCAGGGTTTTGCTAAGTAAGGAAAGAAGAAAGTGACATTAATAGGTTACACAGAAATACTAAGGATATGTCCTCAGTTAGTATTGGCTGAAGCATGAATAGCATTTTCCAGGCAAACTTCACTTTAAGGGATGGCTGGTGAATGACTTTGCTTCAGATTTTCAGATTGGTGGGCAGTGCTGGTGGGATTGGTGTGATTGCGTGGCATGTGATAGAAGGCTTTTAGGATGCTTTACTTGCTTAGAAGCAGTGGCCTAAATAATAAAATTATAATGATGTCTTATAAGTTTGTAGGGGAATTGATGCAATGATTTAATGGTGTCATTAAGGCCTTAGTCCATGTCTTTTTGATTGCGCACATGACATTTTGGCTTTTTTCTCCTCAAACTCTTAGTTTTACGGTTGCGATCATAGCCTACAAATGATGGGAAGGAAGGGTTCTTCTATTAGGAGAAGAAACTTTCTGGGGTAGGGGTTGCTATCCTAGGAAAGTTGGTAGGGAAGGGTTTTTTGTATTAGGGAGGAGAATTTTTCAGGAACATTGCTCTGCTCCAGAAAGTTTTTTCTCCGTTTCATTGGCCAGGACTACCTCACAGGGCCTCCTCATTACAAGAGAGTGTCCTGCCGAAGCGGGGGGGGGGGGGACGACGGGACACGACACGGGGACACATGACAGTGGCTGTAGGGCGAGCAAAGCCGGTCTGCTCTGGGACTCAAACTAGGTATATTTCTTGAATTAAAATCAGTGCTTTTGCGTGAAGGATCTTGGTGCCAACACTAGACCATTGCTCTGCCTGCGTCCTTTTGTATAAACTCTTGTCCCCTCTGACATCTGTAGTAATATTTGTCTTGCCATGGACTACTAAACTTGCATTTCTTTATAAAGCTTAGAAAAGAAGCCAAGAACTGTGGCATTGGAGGCCGAGGAGAATTATCTATGGGAGGCGTCATTTTTTTTATTCTGTATCAAAGACTGTGCTGTCACATCTTGTTCCATTGTGGTACTATGTGACCATTACACAGGAGCTGTGATTATGATGTGATAGTAGTTTACTTATGTGTTTTCCCTTGTAAGGTTTCTAGATGTAGTTGAATTGAGGGAAAGCTAAAGGTCAGAAAGGTATAGATTAAAAATATTAAACATTCATTCTAGATCCTGATTTATAGTATCCCAGACTTTACAGAAGGAGCTACTTTCTCCCATAACTTTCCAATTAGACACATTATCTAGACTCTACTACCACTTTGTGTAGCTGCTACCCTGGGCTCGAAGAGGCTCATGCTCATGCTCACAGCTTTATCTGGTGATGGTGATAGTAACGTAGTGGTCCTGGGATTATGGCTGATAAACTTTCCAAGACTGACTGTGGCTACAAAAATAAGATGACTGTGGCCACAAAAAAGATTTGATGTTGGAAGGAACGTAGTTCTGAGAATGTTGTCAAACTGCATTAGTCATTGAAGTCCCAGGTAGAGACTATTACCAGTCTGTGTAGGACTTGAAAATACCGAAGGAACATTATTTATCGTATTGATTTGGTCATTGTGATACTAAGTTCTAATAAAAATCAAGAACCATTTTCTTTCTTAAAAAAATAATTTGAGGGCGAGTGTGTGTGTGTGCACACGAGCAGGGGGAAAAGGAAAAAAAATCTCAAGTGGACTCCGTGCTGAGTGTGGAGGAGCCCAATGTGGGGCTGGATCTCCTGACGCTGAGATCCTGACCTGAGCCGAACTCGATGCTTAACTGACACCCATTGTGAGGCTCATACAGCCATTTTCTGTTCATTTTTGTTGCTTGTATTGGGACTAGAACTTTCCAGAAATACTTTGTTTTATACAAAAATAGGTTAACAAACCTCCCCCTCCATCTCTGATGATTATGCTAGAATCCTCAGAAATGCAGTGAATTGGTAATTTCTCTTTATGAGATTACAGCTACTGTATGGAATCCGTGTTCCTACTACACCTGCACTTCATCTAAGTACACCTGCGTATCTTGAAGCCTCCTATTATTTTAATGATGGGTTTTATTGCTGCTTCAACTCAGGCTGAGTATAATCTGGAAAGTTCCCCTTCTGGATCATTTAAGAGATAAAATAAGACCATGTCTAGCACTTGGAAGCACTTGGTTTAAAATTTTCTGTCCGTACCTTTTCTATTAGAGAAGTTGTTTTTTAGCCCTGTTATAGCTTGCCTTCAAGAACAAGTTTCCATTCAGGAGACAGGCTTGGTTGTATAACCTCAAAACTTAAAGCCAATTATATGTTTTTTTTTTTTTTTTTTTTAAAGATTTTATTTATTTGACAGAGAGAAACAAAGTGAGAGAGGGAACACAAGCAGAGGGAATGGTAGTGGGAGAAGCAGGCTTCCTGCAGAGCAAGGAGCCCGATGTGGGGCTCGATCCCAGGACGCTGGGATCATGACTTGAGCCGAAGGCAGACGCTTAATGACTGAGCTGCCCAGGCGCCCCTAAAGCCAATTATATGTTATCTTACAACTATTAGAGTGATTTTCTGCCTTATAGAAGCCATGTTGCCTTTGCCCAGAGTCCTTTTGTCTTTCTGAAACTTTTTAGATACAGCATTTAGGTCCATCAGTGCAGTACTTCAGTGGGAGTTTTGTTTTCAGATTTGCATTACTGACAGGTTCTTAGATGTGTAATTTTCCTGGCCCTGTTGGAATTGCCTCCTAGTTCCTCCTGTCTCTCCCCTCTCAGGATGAGCTCATAATCTACAACAGTTTTGGGGCTTTCACGTGCTGACACTTTGAAGTACAGAGTGCTAGTTAGTAGTTAGTATTAAGAAACACTTCGATGTCTACCTGAGCTTTGGTAGGCCTTTTGGAGTTTTGCTGTGGGATATCTGCCAGTGTAGGAAACAAAAGTCAGGTTGAAAAGTTGAAGATATTTTATTTAGCCTCTTCTGTCACTAGGGCTTATGAACAAAAATTTTAAGTATTTTATTTATTTGAGAGAAAAAGAGAGTGGGGGAAGTAGGGGGTCAGAGAGAGAGCGGGGGAGAATCTCAAGCAGATTCCATGCTGAGCATGGAGTCTTGTGTGGGGCTTGATCTCACAACCCTGAGACCATGACCTGAGCTGAAATCAAGAGTCGGACACTCGACTGAGCCTCAGAACTGAGCCCACAACAACTTTATATTGAGTCTGGGCTTATTTAGTATTTGAATTAATGTATAGGAACCAAAACTGAGATCTTGAACTATGTTTCAAATTTTTTTGGAGCAAGGTTTCCCAGGGAGCTTGGAAAAGTATGTGGGGCACTGTTGGTGTCAGAGTGGCATGGGGAATACTGTTGGCAATGATGGAAGGGGGGTGCGGGGGCGCCGTGTGTCCTGCACGACAGATAGTCCTGTGCAGTGATGATTGTTGTCTTTCCTCAAATGTTGGTAGAAGTAGCATCATCGACAGACCTCATCTCATGATTGAGAAACCTTGACGCAGCATTAAAGTTTGTGACATACATTCAAATCAGGTAACATTGGGCGTCTTCATGAGTTAAACTTACTTACACAGTACCTTTTGTATTTTTGATTTTTTTGAAATATATATGACCTAAAATAAACTGCATGCATATTTATAAAGGTTCAGGTTGATGGATTTGGGTGCGTGTTAATACTAATGAACCCATCACAACGAAGATAGTGAACATTTCTGTCACACCCCAGAATTTCCTCTTCCTCTCTGTAATCCCTCCCTGCTTTTCTTTTTCTCTCTGCCCCAGCTACCTCTCAGCTGCTTTCTATCATTATATATTAGTGTGCATTTTCTAGAGTTTTATGTTAAATAAAACCATACAGAGTATACTCTTTTTTTCTGGGTTCTTTCAGCATAATTACTTAGAGACTTCGTCCATCTCCTTGTGTGTTACTGATGGTTCATTTAAAAAAATATGTTTAGGGGCACCTGGGTAGCTCAGTGGGTTAAAGCCTCTGCTTTCGGCTCAGGTCATGATCCCAGGGTCCTGGGATTGAGCCCCGCATCTGGCTCTCTGCTCAGCAGGGAGCCTGCTTCTCCCTCTCTCTCTCTGCCTCTCTGCCTACTTGTAATCTCTCTCTCTCTCTAATAAGTAAATAAAATCTTTAAAAAAAAAAAAAAGTTTTTTTTTTTTTTTTTTTTTAAAGATTTTACTTATTTGACAGAGCACAAATAGGCAGAGCGGCAGGGAGAGGGAGAGGGAGAATCAGGCTCTCCACTGAGCAGGGAGCCCCATGCGGGACTCGATCCCAGGATCCTGGGATCATGACCTGAGCTGAAGGCAGCCACTTAACCAATTGAGCCACTCAGGCGCCCCATTTAAAATTTTTCTTTAAATTCAATTTAATTAACCTCTAGTGTATTACTAGTTTTAGAGGTAGAGTTCAGTGATTCATCCAGTGCTCATTCCATCAAATGCCCTCCTTAATGCCCATCACCTAGTTACCCTATTCCCCCATCCACCTCCCCTCCAGAAACCCTGTTTATTTCCTAGAGTTTAGCATCTTTTAGGGTTTGCCTCTCTCTGTTTTGGTCTTAATTTTATTTTTCTTTCTCTTCCCCTGTGTTAATCTGTTGATTAAATTCTACATATGAGTGAAATCAAATGGTATTTGTCTTTCTCTGACTATTTCACTTAGCATAATACACCATAGTTCCATCCATGTCATCACAAATGGCAAGATTTCATTCTTTTTGATGGCTGAGTAGTAGTCTAGAGTGTGTGTGTGTGTGTGACATGTCTGTTCAAATCTTTTGCCTGTTTTTAAAAATTAGGGTTTTTTCTTTTTGTAATTGAGTTTTGTGAGTTTTTTATATTGTAGGTACAAGTCTTTTATCAGAAATAATGCTTTGCAGACATATTCGTTCAGTCTGTGGGTTGTCTTTTCATGCTTTGAACAGCGCCTTTTGACAAACCAGAAGCTGTTAGTTTTTTTTATTATTATTACTTGGGACCAGTGACACTTTTTTTTTTTTTAAGATTTTATTTATTTATTTGACAGAGAGAGAGAGATCACAAGTAGGCAGAGAGGCAGGCAGAGAGAGAGGGGGAAGCAGGCTCCTTGCTGAGCAGAGAGCCCAATGCGGGGCTCGATCCCAGGACCCTGAGATCATGACCCGAGCTGAAGGCAGAGGCTTTAATCCACTGAGCCACCCAGGCGCCCCCAGAGCTTTTTTAAAATATTAAAAGTAGTAGGTTGAATAAAATAAAAGTGCCTACATGTAACTGTTATTTTTCCTACAGAAAACAATCTTTTTTTTTTTAAGATTTTATTTATTTGACAGAGAGATCACAAGTAGGCAGAGAGGCAGGCAGAGAGAGAGGGGGAAGCAGGCTTCCTGCTGAGCAGAGAATCAGATGCGGGGCTCGATCCCAGGACCCTGAGGTCATGACCTGAGCCGAAGGCAGAGGCTTTAACCCACTGAGCCACCCAGGTGTTCCCAGAAGCTGTTAGTTTTGATGAAGTCTAGTTTATCAGTTGGTTTTTGTGTGGATTGTACTTTTGTTTTCATTAGAGATCTTTGTCTAACCCCATGATTTCTATGATAAGTTTTGCAGTTCTAGATTATGCATTTAGATCTGTGATCTGTCTTGAGATAATTTTCGATTATGGCATGAGGTATGGATCAAAGCTAATTAAAAAAGTTTTTTTTTGGCAAATGGATATCCAGTTGTTCCAGCTGTTTGTTGAAAAGAGTATCTTTTGTCCTTTGTGCTTTGGTTAAAATTCAGTTGTCCTTACATAATGATTCCTGAAGTCAGATATTATTTTCTTTTTTTTTTTTTTTTTTTAAAAGATTTTATTTATTTGACAGAGAGAAACACAGTGAGAGAGGGAACACAAGCAGAGGGAATGGTAGCGGGAGAAGCAGGCTTCCTGCCGAGCAGAGAGCCCGATGTGGGGCTCGATCCCAGGACCCCGGGATCATGACCCGAGCCGAAGGCAGCCGCCCAACGACTGAGCCACCCAGGCGCCCCTAGATATTATTTTCATACCTCAATTTTGTTTTTTTAAATCTGCTTTGGCTTTTGTAGGCCACTTGCATTTGAATATGAATTTTGAAAAAATTGTCAATTTCCGAAAAAAGCCTGCTTGGATTTTGATTGGGATGGCTTTGAACCTATAGATCAGTTTGATGTTTGTTTTATTTTTTAAGGTTTTATTTATGTATTTGACAGAGAGACAGTGAGAGAGGGAACACAAGGGGGGGTTGGGGAGGCTTCCTGCTGAGCAGAGAGCCCAGAGCTCAGTCCTCAGGACCCCGGGGTCATGACCTGAGCCGAAGGCAGATGCCCAGTGACTGAGCCACCCAGGCGCCCCAGTTTGCTGTTCATTTAGAGCTTCTGTAATTTCTTTCAGCAGTGATTCATTGTTTTCATTGTACATGTTTTTCACATGTTTTGTCAGACTTATTCCTAAGTGTTTAATATTTATTGATAATGTTATAAATAATGTTTTTAAAACTTGTTCTCCAATTTAGGTCTTGTCCAATAAGCATGTGGCTCCTGATCATCTGTTGCAAATCTGCCAACGCATTGGTCCCATGTTGGATAAAGAAATTCCACCCAGTATTTCAAGAGTCACTTCTTTACTTGGTGCAGGAAGGCAGTCTTTGCTACGTACAGCAAAAGGTACCTTAATTTGAAGAAGTGTTCTGCTTTGTAGCTTAATAATAATTATAATTGTGAAGTAATGTAAGCATTGTGGAAGAAAGGCGATATGTAACTATAAACCATGCTATGGACTATAAAATTCTCTGCATTTAGCATAGACATTGAATTTTACTACATAAGTGTTTAATGGGTCCTTCCGCATTTAAAAAATGATTAAGGTTTAGATGTTAAGTGAAAAAGCTTGAATTTATTCTGAGATGTGTTTGAGGTTTTATCGATGTGAGTACTTAATTTTCCATTTTGTAGCTCACTTATAACTTCATTGAATGTAATTGTATGTCTAATAAACTCTTTAAATGCTAGAAGTATTTTATTTGGTATTTAGATTCTGAAAGCCCTTTGTAATAAGGGGAAGTGATTTTCTAAATTGGTAGCAGTTTGAAACAAGCACCAAAATGTACAATTGCATGGTTCTTTTTCATCAATTTTTTTGCAAAGTTATGTGGTAGCAAAATGTTTGGAATTGCTGTTCTTTTTCTGTTAGCTTGGTATAACTCACTTAGACTAAGTATATGTATGTGATATGATCTATGTATACAACGTGGCTTAACTGCTAATGGGCAAGAATGTTGGCTCTTCTGATCCTGAGTATACGTCAAGTTCATTCCCCGTGATTATCTTAAGATCCGTTGCTGATACGGTGCTGCCTCCTAGGTGCGCCAGCAGCATATAAAGCTTGACCGAGAAAGAACAACCCTCCTTCTTGGTTTCATGCCAGACTGGTTTGTCAGCTTTAGTTATTTCGTGGTGCTCTGTGGCCCTGCCACACTGTGGCTTGGGTCAGGAAACTGTTCTTATTCTCCCTTCTCTGTGTCCCTATTCACCTTGTAATTATTCTATTTTAGGTTGTTATGTAGTAGTTGCCTGAGTGGCCTGTTTTCCTCTGTTTTCTTTACTTGTGTCAAGCTCCGTGTCGTTTTGTGATGAGCACTGCTTTAGAACTGGCAGACCTTAGAAGAGACTTGAGCCAGCTGCCCTAGGGTAGGGGCCCATATTTCTCTGTTTTGTACTGGTGTCAAGAGAGGATGCCTTGTAACTGCTCTTTGGTCATGATAGTGGTAATGAATCCGTTCATGTAAAAAGTAATATGCGTGTTAGGTTGGGGCACCCGAGGCTCAGTAGAGGTTTATATGATGCCTTCCTTCCCTTCCTCTTTCATTTGTGAAGAAGCTAATTTTTGGCACAACATAACCTGTGTACTGCTGCTATCTCCTATAGAGGGGGCAGATGTTTCTTCTTAGTGTATTTGTTGATAGTTCAAAGAGGGACGGGACTCGAGAATTAGTGTTCACATTCATAGATCCTATGTATGTGCTCTTGGGTAAAGGCTTATCCATGATCCTAAAACAGAGGAAAGCCATTTAATTTTGTCAGTATTTCCTAAGGAGATTAAAGTCATGGTAACATTGGCCAAAATTAATTTTAAAACTCCATTAACATTTTAAGGATTTTCATATAAGTCAAATAAAATTTTTCTTACAAAATTTCCATTTTGGGAAAGTTGGATCCGTTGTCATTAAGATCTCTTACCATTCATATTGTGTGGTGTAATTCTGCATTGATAAATAAAAACTTACTTGGTATTGACTAGGACTTGGGAGTCAAAAGATCTGGTTTTATGGTCCGTCTGGACTTGGTCATTGGCAGTGGGTCTCTTGAAAGGTCCCAGAACCTTTGAGCCTCAGTTACCTCACTTGTGCATTGGCGATCATACCTACCTCACAGGGTTGTTGTGAGGGTTCAATGAGATGATGTACGTGGAAAGCACTTTGTACATTGTAAAGTGCTATACTCATGTTAGCCGTTGTTGTTGTATTTGAGATGTCTTAATTTTTTTTTTCCCCTTCAGAAATAGTCTAATAAACCTCTAGGGCTTTTCTGTTAAAGTTTATTAGTTGGTAAAACTTTGAATAAACAGTTTGTTACAATATACGTAAGTATTCTATAAAATCTTTCTTGGGGTTAACTTTCAAGATTTTATGTGTATCTAAAATTCGTTTTAAAGACTGCAGGCACACAGTTTGGAAGGGCTCTGCCTTTGCTGCTCTTCACAGAGGAAGACCTCCAGAAATGCCAGTGAATTATGGTTCCCCACCCAGTCTTGGTGAGTGAGTGTGGCTTGGCAGATGACTGCCAATTTCTTGACCAACTTTGTAATGGCTGTATTAAAATTTGAAGGGAAAGGCTGGTGGTGGTGTTTTGGTAGTAATAAGCATCAATTTCCAGACTTACTGTTTTCTTAAAGTTATTACTAAATGTAATAAAAATTAATGAAAGATAATCTTATGGTAATGAGAGGCTCATAATGGTGATTATAGTAGAACAGAGTTGGGGAGAAACTTGTGTCCTTAGGATATTTTGAACATAGATTCTGCGACCCTCTAGAAATTATTTTGGAGTTTTTCTTCGTTTTTTACACATTGGCTCTTCCTTAACCATTTTCATTGTTTTTATTTCCTAGTGGAGATACATCGAGGAAAACAACTCACAGGGTGTTCCACTTTTAGCACAGCATTTCCAGGAACTATGTATCAACATATAAAAATGCACAGAAGGATTCTCGGACATCTGTCTGCTGTTTACTGTGTAGCATTTGATAGGACAGGACATAGAATCTTTACCGTGAGTTAACATTTTAAACTCAATTTGGTGTCATCTAGAGCACTTCAGTGTGCATTAGAATCATGTAGGAGATCTTATAAAACAGGTAGATTCTGTGGTTCCCATTGTCAGGGAGTTTGACTCCATAGATCTGGTGTGGGACCCATGAGTTTGCATTTTTATTAAGTATCCCAAGTGATTCAGATGCAGATAGCGAGGCCTTGTGTAGTGTTTGTGAGACATTGACTTAGAGAGTGGCTCATGGGCATGATCATCAAGGGTCTTAAAAATATGCATGCCTAATACTTCCCTTCCAGCTCATTCTAGACCTACTGCTAAGGGTAGTTTCTAATATGTCCAATAACCGAAACAGACCAAAAAAACTTCCTTAAAAATCCAAATCCCTGCCGGTGATTTGTATTCATATTGATTACTCATTGATCCAGGGAATTGATTATTTAAACAGTGAAAGATTATTATTATTATGAAACGATATGTAAATATTTGTGCTCTAACATTTTAATATTTTAAGGGAAGATTACAATGGGTCAGAAGTTTAAGTTTCCGTTTTCAGTTGTGAGATTCAGAGTAGATACTCAAAAATTTGCCAGGTTAGATGGATGCTGGCTGGTGCTACAAATTTGAGACTGTGCTGTTGGGTTATTTAAAATGAGGGTGCTAGTCCCATTATTTTTTAGTTGTTTTTGAGATTGCCACTCACTTAGCTGATGAACTGTAGGTCTGTCCTAATGTGTATCAAATTATTTAGCTTGATGTGAGCTAAACTGACATTTAACCATTGTTAATTGAAATAGGTGAGCCATGAATTTTTAGTTGAACTCGTTAATTACTTGGCAGGGAATTTTAGGAAAATAGTATTTATAATGTGGTCTGATCCACAGAAATGAAAACTTCATTGTATCTTTATATATAGATGTTATTTGATTTGAAGGAAAAAGATTATTCCATAAGTGTTCTGACTGTAAGATTCATAATTTGCAGAGTGTTATACAGTTGGAAAGAGAAGAGTTATACTTAATTTGAGTGACACCTAAGTGGTATTTTTAAAAATACTAGAACATCTTGGTTACTTCTGAGTATTAGCATTTGTAAATAAAGCTGCTGTAAACATGAAAAAAATGCTAGAAAAGATTTGCTGTTTTAACATTTGTCTTTGGGTGTATTTTTTCTCAGGGTTCAGATGATTGTTTGGTGAAGATTTGGTCAACACACAATGGCCGCCTATTATCCACATTAAGAGGTCATTCTGCAGAAATTTCAGATATGGCAGTAAACTATGAGAATACAATGATTGCTGCAGGGAGCTGTGATAAGATAATTAGAGTGTGGTGCTTGAGAACTTGTGCCCCAGTTGCTGTGCTCCAAGGACACACGGGGTCAATCACATCTTTACAGGTAAACTAGCTTTAGTGTGCACATTTGTGTATGATCTTTTCCTTTAAAATTCTCTCCTTAGAGGTGAGAAATAGTAATTATGTGATCTACTTTAGTAATCAAGAGAAAATATAATTAATCATACCTCCATGAATCTTGGAAGGGTGAAGTAATGTTGTCCTGTGCACTTGGGGCTTTATGTGAAGGCCTGATGGATAACTTAACTGCTTCCTAATTAGGCTTACAGTTGAGCTGGGGGAGTGTCAGTTACAAACAGGATAGGGTCATGATTTTTTTTTCTTTAAAACCTGTGGATTTTTCTAAGTTGATTAAATTTGCTGAAGTATATTTAAAAAATCTTTTCACTTTATTGTGGAGGATAATTTTACACCTACAGAGTAGAATAGTATAATGAACCCCTAGGTATCCATTAACCCATGACCAATTTTTTTTGCTCCATCCACTTCACTTTGTATCTAAAGCAAATCCTAGATTCGTATCATTTCTTCTGTAAATATTTCAGTGTGTCTTTCTAAAGATAAAGATTTCTTTTTTTTTTTTTTTTTTAAAGATTTTATTTATTTATTTGACAGAGAGAGAGATCACAAGCAGGCAGAGAGACAGGCAGAGAGAGGGGGGAAGCAGGCTCCCTGCTGAGCAGAGAGCCCGATGCGGGGCTCGATCCCAGGACCCTGAGATCATGACCTGAGCCAAAGGCAGAGGCTTTAACCCTCTGAGCCACCCAGGCGCCCAAGATAAAGATTTCTTTTTAAAAAATTTAACACAACCAAAACATTATCTTCATACTTACTTTTTTTTTCATTTTCAAATTTCCAGTTGTCCCATCAATAGCAATATTTTGTTTGAAGGAAGAAGCAGACAAAATTTATATCTTAAAATTGGTTACTGTCCGTTAAAAGAAGCTTAAAACAAATTGCATTCCCTTGCCCAATTTTTAAAAAATGCCCTTATAGTTTTTTTTCTTGAAAGAGTTGTGTGTGGAGTTCCTTCAGTTTGGATGTTACCATTGGCATCCTTGCAGAGTAGATCCACATGTTCCTGTGTATTTCCTTTCACTTGGTTGTTGGATCCAGAGAAGTAGTTCTGCTAAATGTGCATGTGAATCTCTTGGAGGCCTTGTTTAAAACGCAGATTGCTAGGCCCCACCACCAAAGATTCTGATTGAAAATGTTAGAGGTGGGGGGCCTGAGAATATGCATTTGTAAGTTCCTAGGTGCTGCTGCTGCTGCTGCTCTTCCTGTTCCAGGGACTGCACTTTCAGGACCATTGATCTAACGGCTTGGTCACCTTGAGGTGTATGGTTTTGAGGCATGAAGCGTCTGGTAGTGTCTCTGTAGCAGCCATTGGCGGCACTGTCTTAGAGCTGTTAGTTCATTCAGAGCTGCAGAGGGTGTGTTTCAGTCAGTTTTTTGAAAATTAACATTTTCTTAGGAAGATACTGATTTGTAAGCCCTTTTAAGGCTTGTCGATTTTGGATAAAACCGTGGGAATGGTTCCACTTTCAGGTACGAATGCACCCAGGTTATATGCTAAGTGGTCTCTAAATAGATGTGTGAAGGCCTGTGACAAGAGACACTTTTCTGAACTCTCCTGGTCAGTTTTCTTGAAGAATAGAAGAGATAAAAGATTTATTTTTGAATGAAGACAACCTTAACTGAGATTGTTTTTTTTTTTTTAAGATTTTATTTATTCACTTGACAGAGAGACAGACCACAGGTAGGCAGAGAGGCAGGCGCAGAGAGAGGAGGAAGCAGGCTCCCTGCCGAGCAGAGAGCCCAATGCGGGGCCTGACCCCAGGACCCTGAGACCATGACCTGAGCTGAAGGCAGAGGCCTCAACACTGAGCCACCCAGGCGCCCCAAGATAGTGATTTATTTTGAAATTTTAAGCAAGGCTTTTGGTGTGCCTATTTATTTTAAGGCAAGGAGTTCTCTAGAAGTTTTCATAGTTTGAACATTTATTCAAATCTTCACTGTATGTTCAACAGTTGACATTGTGTTATTTGATACAAACTTCTAGGCCAGTATAGCAGCAAATGAGAAAACTTCTGACTTTGTGATGGTGTCTTTCCTCAAACCATCATGGAATCCCTCACTGTGAAAGTGGAGCTCTGGTCTTTTCTGAAACCCATTCCTTTGGTAATGGGACCTACATTCAGTTATCACCTACTGAAAATATCTGAAAAGTCTGTTTGAGTGGTGGTAGTTTTTATACCAGAAGGTTCATCTGTACTAGTGAGTAGTTAACTAGTACAGTGGTTAACCAAAGTTCCAAGTCAAACAAGTAAGCAATTTTAGTTATTAATCTTTTTTTATATTCTTTGTCCTGTTGCTACTGGCATATAGAAACCATTTTTCACTATAGTAAAGGTTTTTTGTTCCCAATTTATATTAAAAAAAGAAAATTAATAATTGTTTGCAGAAAAATTAGACAATAGTTAATAACAAATAAAGAAACAAGCCTCCGTGATCTTACCAACTAGAAACAGTCATTGAATATTTTGGTGTACATCTTTCTCAAGCATTATAGAATGTCATTTGATAGAATTTACATTCTCAAAAATGTTAGTGTTATTACAACCAGAAGTAGAACTTTGTCTATCTGAAAGAATAGCAGACAAGCATTCTGCAGGAAGGAGGGACACCATATAGGTCGTTAGGACTAGCTTTCCTTTTTAAAAAGAACTTGAAAAGCTAGACAGATGAAAAAATACCTGAGGTACATATAATGAGAAATTTGGATATCAAGATATGGTGGATAAGATAAGTGAGGAAGGCATTTGCCAAGTCCAGAGAGGTGGCCATAAAGCTTAGCAGAGTTTTTGACACACTTGGAGTGGAGGGGTAGATCTTGAAAGGATCTACACATAAGTTTGACTAATTAGAACAAAAAATTGTAGCAGAGAACTGGAAGTTAGTACAAAGGAAATTCTAGAGTTGAAATATAAAGCTGAATTTCAGAATTGAGTGGATGGTTTTAATAGTAGATTAGACACAGCTGAAGAAATTGGAGATTTAATGAACTAGAAGTGAGGTCAGAAGAAAATAAATGGATTGAAGCACAGCAGGAAGAAGTTGGACTCTCAGCCTCTGCTAGAAAGATACCACGTGTCCGTGCATACATATGTGCCACATGTGTAATTAGGTTTCCTGAACAAGGACAGAATGAAGCAGAGCTGTATTTGAAGTAATAGCCAAGAATTTTGCAAAATTGCACTGGAAAAGTAGAGCCACAGATTGCAGAAACACTGAGGACCCTGAGCAGAATAAAGATGAACACAGGAGATTGCAGCTCTTGAGCAACACAGAGAAATCTGAACGTAAGCAGAAGAAAAAAGAAAGAAGCACTGAGACTGAGGATTAGCTTCTCAGTAGGACAGTGGAAGTCAGTGGACAAATACTTCTAACGTGCTAATAAGGGCACCTGGCTGGCTCAGTTGGTAGAGCATGTGACTTGATTTCAGGGTCATGTGTTCAAGCCCCGTGTTGGGCTAAATACAAAAAAAATAAAAATAATCTTACATTTGGGTTTATGTAAATAAGTAAATAAAGTGCTAACAGAAAATGATTGCCTCTCAAGAATTCTGAACCTATCAAAAATATTGAAGTGCTTTAAACACATTGAAGTGCAGGAAATTCAGATAATTTCCTAACAAGGAAACAGCCCAAAGGGGGAATTCTAAATAGTATTCTTTAGGCTGAGAGGGAAATGTGATCCCAGGCTTGGAGATACAAGAAGGAATGAGAGTTAAAGGGGAAAAAAAAAAAGGGATGTGGGCAAATGGAAAAAAGCATTGATTGTATATAAGTAACAGTAGCTTATGGGTTTAAAAATTATTACAGAGACTCAAACTAACAAGTAATAGTAGTAAAAGCTTGTATATCAGGAGGGGGTAACTTTAGTATTCTTAACATCTTTGCGTTGTTTGAGAAGTGAAGTAGACTTTTAGTAAGATGGATTTTGTAATTGCCAAAATAACAAAAGAACTATAAGTGTATAACTACCAAGCTAATAGAGGGGAAATACGGACTAATTTAAAAAGAAAGGAAAGAATGGAGAGCAAAAGAAAGATGGGAAGTCCTAGGATTGCTACCAGGCTGTGATTAGATTAGCAGTATGTTCATGAACACTTTATTTTTATTTGTAAGTGCATTAGGCGGTTCCATTGAGAGACAAAGATTTCAGACAGAACAAAGAAATAAAACCCCATCTTTGCTATAAGGCTATATATAGGGAGGCTGAAAGTAAAGGATGGAAGACTTTTGCAAATATTAACCGTAAGAAGACTGTTGTAGCATGGTAATATTAGCTAATAAGGCTTTAAGGCAATTAACATTTTTAGAGGCAGAGAGGGACAATTTATAATGATAAAAAGTTTCGTGAGATAGAAGAGCTCTAAATTCAGGAATGTGGTGTCAAAATACATTAAGCAAAAATAGAATTTATGGGGAAAAATGGACCTCTGTAATCATAGTGGGAGAATAACATACCTCTATCTCTCCGTAGTTGAAAGAAGAGCCTGTGCTTTTAAAAAATCTCGATTTGAACAACATAATTGATGACATTGACTTGGATGCCAGATTGAAATGTTGCATATAATATCTGCATCATAATTCTTTGTGGTCATAAGTGGGGTGTTTGTAGTCATAAGTGGGGTGTTTATTATATAAATACGGTCTGCATTCTGACCCTTAAAGCAAGTTCTCAACAAATTTGAAAGTACTGAAATGGTTTTTTCAGCATATATTCTGACAGTAGTGCAGTTAAACCAGAAATTACTAACAACCAGAATTAGTAGAATAACCCTCAAAATAAGCAATATACTTTTAAGTAACCCATTTTTTAAAGGAGAAATCAACAGTAAAAATTTGAGAATACTTGAACTGAGTAATAATGAAAATATTAGATACTATACGTTGTGGGATACTGAGTTTGGTAGGCAGCCACCGAGATGCTATTCAGTGATTCTCGCCTCCTGGACTCATGCCCCTTGATAATCCCCATGTTGAGTATTGATCTGTCTTATTCTCTCGACTCATTCATCTTGAGGGAAACCAGCTGTCCTGTTGACAGGACACTCAAGCAGCCCTGGTTTCATGGCATTCATGGCAATTAACTGAAGTTTCTTGCCATAGGCATGTTGAGTCAGGCCTTTTGGAAGCAGATCCTCCGGCCCCCAGGTAAGCCCAGGCTGACATCGGCCGCAGTCTCGGGAGAGCCTGAGCCAGAACCACCTAAGCTGCTCCCAAATTCTTGACCCTTAGTGACTTGGGGTGTGAATATGTATTGTTTTTTTTACCTACGTTTTGGGGTAATTTGTTACATGGCGTAAGATTATTAATACACAGTGGAAGCTGTGCCCAAAGGGAAATTTATAGCCCTTAGTGCATGTATTTAAAACAGCTGAAATTCAGTGATTAAGTGTATTTCTCAGAAAGTTAGAAAAAGAACAGAAAACAATAGAAGATGAAGACATTAGGAAGGTAAGTACAGAAATTACTAGAAAAAATAAGCATAACAGTAGAGATGATCAGCAAAGCCAAAAGTTCTCTGGAAGACTCAAAATGTTGCTGTAAGATTGATCAAGTAAGAAGAAAATGTCAAAAATAACCATTGTCAGCTTTGAAAAGGGGCATTTCTATAGACCCTTTAGACATTAAAGAGAAGATACTTTATTTAATTAAAAATTTTTTTGATGTAATCTCTACTCCTAGTGTGGGGCTTAAACTCCTGACCCTGAGATCAAGAGTTGTTCTGACTGAACCAGCCAGGTGCCCCTAAAAAGAGAATATTTTAAATGACTACATAGGAAATTTGAAAATTAAGATGCAACAGGTAAATATTCAGAAAAACACTAAGACTGCCTCAAAAAGGAAGAAAATCTGGATAGACCTTAACTATAAAGTTGTGTAGTTAAATTTCTTAATCTACCTGTGTAGTTTTTCTGTTAGAGAAGTTTAACCTGAATCTCATGAGGAAGCAGTCAGACAAATTGAAATTAAGAAACAATCCGTGAAGTAAATCTCCTATATCCTTCAAAAGTTTAGATTTAAGAAAGGCAAAAAAAAAAAGTTGTATAAGGAAAGTAAGAAAATGGTTCAAGTATAAATGCAATGTATGAACCTATAAAGAAAGCCTATAAAGCACATTTGAAAAATTAGGGTAAATTTCAATGTGAATCATATTACATAATAGTATCGATACTAAGTTTCTTGAGTGTTGACAAGCTTGTTACAGTTATGGAGTAGAAAGTCGCTGTTTAGGAGACTCATATTGAGGCTCTTCGGGCTGAAGTGTGATGATTCAGGTCCACACGGTTCACCTCTATCCATAAGATACGTTCTTGCTATCTTGTAGCCAGAGACAAGTATGGCACCATATTACATGTATGATATACTTTAAAAAACCATGAGA
>CM053603.1:180374186-180408756 GCA_028646535.1 Procyon lotor
TGCTCTGTGAATTGTACATTTTAAAATAGCTAAAATGGTTAGTTTTATGTTGTACAAATCTCCCCCTCCACAGCTCTGTCTAGAATGAACATGTAATAAACACACAGGAAAGATTTATATTTAGCAGTTAATAGGGCAGCTAACTACCTTTGAATAATGCATTCTTTAATAGCAAAACAGAGGATCGGGGCACCTGGGTGGCTCAGTGGGTTGAGCCTCTGCCTTCTGCTCAGGTCATGATCTTAGGGTCCTGGGATCGAGCCCTGCATTGGGCTCTCTGTTTGGCAGAGAGCCTGCTTCTCCCTCTCTCTCTCTGCCTGCCTCTTTGCCTAATTGTGATCTCTCTCTCTCTGTGTCAAATAAATAAGACCTTTAAAATATCTTTCTCTCTCTCTCTCTCTCTTTCTCAAAACAGGATCAGTATACATTAAAAAGTCCTTATTTTGCCGCTTAACAAGTTGTGAAAGTGGAACTTACTATGCACTCAGGGATATGTTCTATATTGAATAGTTACTCAAAATGTATAGATTTCAAGAAAACAATATAGTTTTCTTTGGAAGTGGCCGTGTGACATTGTAGTACAGAATCATGAAGCCATGAGCAACTTTGAGAAATCATACTTCTGTTTCCTTTATACAGAACTTATGTAACTCGTGGTGGAAAAGTGAGACCCCTAATTTTTAATATCCAGAAATGCATATGGTCACTGATGAGTAGCTTTGAGGATAATTAATGAAACATGGCTGAATGTCAGTGATACTGCATTTGAGGAATGTTGCTACTGAAAGAGAGTAAAGGAAAGGCTTGACAGGAGCTCGTGGGCACTGAAAAAAAAAAAAAAAATCTAAAAACTCCCAAGCTCAGAGGACTCACTGGTGAATTCTATTGAAACTTACTAGAATTGCTGAGATCTTAGTAAACCGGATGGATATAGGACCTATGTCCTAAAACCAAAACTTCACTATAAACCATCAATAACTAATTAGCAGATACAATGATAATTCACAGTAGCAACAAAAGCCATCAAACACATTTACCAGGAAACGAGAGAAGTCTATATGAAGAAAGGTCTTAAAAATAATGACAGAACCTTGGGGTCAGTGGTGGGGAGGAAATAATCTGTATTAGTGAAAATGCCTAGTGTACTCCTCAGTCAGAGGATTCAATGGTGTAAAGTTAGCATATCTCTCCAAGTCTTGGTATAGAGTTAGTGTGTTTATATTTGAAATCCCAGGTGCTTTGTTTTTTTGTTTTTTTACATTCCAACTGCTTTGTTTTAAAGGACTTTAGCATGCCTTCAAATTCATTTAGAAGAAAATAAGCACAAAGGGCACATTCCCCCAAAACCCCTAAGCAAAACAGACCTTACAACTTTTGCCGTGCTAGGTATTTAAAAACACTTTAGAGGTGTTACAGAGAAAACAGTATGGCATCGAGCTAGGGGCAGAATAGAGAGCAATACCGTTTACGTATCTAAGAATTGGATTTAGGTAGAACATAGGTGAATTAAAGTAGTTACTCTTCTGCAGAAATTCAGGTTTAGAATTCTTAAAGTACTCTATGCAAATTTACGAATTTTATGGTGAAATTTTAATTAACAAAATATTTGGTTATTAATTACCTTCAGTTACTACATTTAACGGGATATTCTCCAAAACTCAGGTTTAGTCCATATTCTGGAACACATCTGCTTTGATGTAAGTAATCATTTTTAGCATTTAAAAAGCCCTTCATTTCCTGTGGTGAAGAGAAGGAACTTGGAAGAAGCTTCTTTGAAAAAGTATTAGGTGCAAATCCTGCCTCCCTTACAAAGTGTATAATCTTGAGAAAAATCATAAACCAGGGATGTTGTAATTGATAATTATGTAAATTATTACATATCATTATGTTGATAATTGATAATTATGTAAATAACCTAAAAAATTACTTCCTAGCTCTTCCTTTTTTGTTAATGGCAGCACTGCTCTTTGTTTTCTAACCTCCTTTGTCTTGAATGCCTCATGAGTCAGCACCATGTGGCGTTCATGGCTTTCCTCTCCATTCTGGGCAAAGGAAGGGAGTACTTCCTTCCAGTTAAGGTTCTTAGATTAACTAGATTGAGTCTTAGTTGTTTTTCTTATCTGTTTCCTTTCAGTAACTATGGAGGACCGCTGTTACTTCTGGATCTTACTGGGTCCAGATTCTCTACCCATTTAACCCATTCCTCCGCCACTTGAGAAATGAGCACTTTAGCCATATAGATATTTGTTGCTATCACATACCGTATTCCCTCTCACTTTGGTACTTTTGCTCATATTCTTTTGCCCGGTGTGTTTTTCTTGTTTTCTTTGTACTTTCTCCTCTCTGTCCGTTAAGCTTTCTTGGGTGTGTCTGGTCCAAATTGGTCTGATGTTGTCTAGTTTGTTGTGTAACACAGTTGAACTTTGTTAAACATAAATAAATGTTAGTTCAATTCTGAAGTTACAGTATAATTCTCGTGTTTTTTTAGAGTACATTTATAGTTCTTTTTTTTAAGTATTTGAGTTGTTGATCTACTTGGAATTTCTCCTGGTGTACAACCGAGGATAGCTTCCAGATTCCTGCACAGTCGGTCAGTCATTTATGCAGTGATCCATTGTTTCACCAACCAATTTGAGATGATGGTACCTTTATCTTACATTAAGGTCCATTTTGGACTTTAGGGTGTATTTTTCCATTGGTCATTCTGTCACTGCACCTACCATGCCCCATAATTTTAATTATTGAGGCTTTGTGATATGCTTTCATATTGATAAGACCAGGTCTTCACTTTCTCTCTGTTAAAGTCTTTCTGTCTATTCTTGTTAATTAGTTTTGAAAGTAGTCTTTTTATTGAGATCACATGACATTTATAAATCAGAGTTAGACTTTTTTTTTTCTTTTAAGTTATGATTTTTCACTATATTGTTGCCTATATTTTGTAATTCTTTTTTTTTTTTTTTTTTAAGATTTTATTTACTTATTTGACAGAGAGAGAGAGATCACAAGTAGGCGAAGAGGCAGGCAGAGGGAGAGAGGGGGAAGCAGGCTCCCCGCTGAGCAGAGAGCCCGATGCGGGGCTCGATCCCAGGACCCTGAGATCATGACCTGAGCCGAAGGCAGAGGCTTTAACCCACTGAGCCACCCAGGCGCCCCTATATTTTGTAATTCTTAAGTGTTACTTAAGTGTGTCAGTTGAAATTAACTTTGAAAAACCATTAAACTATGATTTCAGTAGCTCAGGAAACTGAATTATCTGTGTTGTTTGTTGCATTTTAGTTTAGCCCAATGGCCAAAGGCTCTCAAAGATACATGGTCTCTACTGGTGCTGATGGAACGGTTTGTTTCTGGCAGTGGGATTTAGAATCCCTGAAATTCAGGTAAGTGGCTGTAATTGTGTGGTAAGTTTTCTTTCTTTAATGCTTAATTTAGTCTAATGAGATGAAGTTTGATTATAATGGGAAGTTTTGTATTGTGGTTGCCTTTTTACTTTTTTATTATATACAGCATTAGTGCCCTATTGACTGTTTACAGTGTATTTGTTGTTTGTTTATAAAGATTTATTTATTTTAGAGAGTGTGTGCAGGGGGAGGGCCAGAGGGAGAGAGAGACAGAATCTCATAGAGACTCCACCCCGAGTGCGGAGCCACGTGTCTGACTCGATCTCACGATGCTGAGATCATGAGCTGAGCTGAAATCAGTAGTGGATGCCTAAGCACTGAGCCACCCAGGCGTCCTTACAAGTCACTGTTTAGATGTGTAATAGAAGCACAGCTATCCTTAGTGGACACGTGTTATGGGGAGAAAATAGTGAGAGTGGATGTATGTGAAATGTTTGAAAAATGTTAGAGATGTATAATTAGATGCATACTCAGAAATCCTTAAGAGGATTACTTGAGAATCAGAAGACGGGCGGTAGACCTGTGCTGTCCAGGACGGTAGCATGTGACTGCCGACCATTTCAGATGTGGGTGGTACATTCGAGGAGCTGAATTCTGTTTCGCCTTAAAAACTGATACTTGAGGGGCGCCTGGGTGGCTCGGTCGTTAAGCGGCTGCCTTCGGCCCAGGTCAGATCCCAGGGTCCTGGGATCGAGCCCCGCATCGGGCTCCCAGCTCGGCGGGAGGCCTGCTTCTCCCGCTACCATTCCCTCTACTTGTGTCCCCTCTCTCGCTGTGTTTCTCTCTGTTAAATAAATAAAATCTTTAAAAAAAAAAAAAAACAAAAAAAACCTGATACTTGATTGAGGTATCACAAAACCTTTAAGTGTATTTCAAAAACTTGACTATGTGAATTTAGCTTTTCAACTGTGAGTTTTATGAAACCTAAATACAGGTAAAATACCTTTGATGAAAACTGTTCAAATTGAGATATAGTATGTATCTAGTATATTCTGGAAGATTTCAGAGATACAGTATGAAAAGAAGGATCTAAAGTTCTCATTAATATTTTATTCATACTGATACGATATTTTGGATATATTAGGTTAAATGGAATAAAACTTTTATCTTTTTACGTTTAATGTGGCTACTGTAAAAATTTAAAGTTACATGTGTGGCTCGCATTGTTTCTGCTGAGCAGTGCTGTTGCCTGGTGGCTGTGTACCTTGCCCTACAGCCAGCATAGTGGGCTCCCTTGATTGAGTTTTAGTCCCCTCAGTTACCAGATAGGGTCGGAAGGTCAGCTCTTGCTGGGGGTGGGGTAGGGCTCTTGTGAACACAGGGGTTGGACAGAGCCTTCCAGAATCCATCCAGCTGTAATGGCGTATGCAGAGATACTTGTGAGGTACTTTATAAATAAGGTTACAATACTTAAACATGCTAGATTAAAACCAGCATTATAAACCGTGTTCAAGTGTTGAACTAATGAGTTTTAAAACAACTTCTTTTAAAGTCCACGTCCCCTGAAGTTCACGGAAAAGCCTAGACCAGGCGTTCAGATGCTTTGTTCTTCTTTTAGTGTTGGTAAGATAACTTTAGTAATTTTTCTTCTTAGTTTTATTTAGTATTTATCGAATGCATTATTGCTAAGATTATTTGTCAGGTGGATGGTAAATCACTTATGCCCGTTTCATTAGGTTTAATCCAAGATGTTTATTTCATTAGCTTTTTTCTTGTCTTTCACTCCGCTCCTTCTGCCATTCTGTTTTCTCATGGTAATCAAAATGGGAAAAGAGGCTTAAGGTATCCACATGAGCCCCCTGTGTGACATAATACCAAAACTGTGATTTTCCTGAATAGGCTGAACTTCAAATTTTATAGTTTAAATTTGTTTTCCACTCATTTTGCTGAAATTATTGTACATTTTCTTTTCTTGTACAGTGAACTTGTGTGGTAGTCTTTCTTTTTAGAAGTCAAAAGATTTTTTCCCCCTAAAAGTCTGAAAACTTGAATGAATGAGTTTTGTATTCTGAAGCTAGGTTTAGGTACACGAAGTTGTTTAGCATTGCCACAATTAATAAAGCAGTGGTGCATAGTCAGCATTTCTAGATTGAAGTACATTTTTAATTAAAGTCCCATCTGATGTATGTGTGTTCTGTTGTTTTTTTTTTCCAACACCATCCAACAATTCTCCAGCACCAGCTGGGTGTCCTACAGCTCAGTTTTGTTCTGAGACTCTCTCTCTCTAAAGAACAGTGTGTGATCCCACAGGTTAAGGGTTCAGTCCTCCCAAGACCCCCACCCCCCACCCCCGTGAGACCAGGTTGTCAGCTGTGTTTCTGACTGACTGGCTAAAGATCGGAGGTTCCCATGACCCCCCTCCTTGGGTTTGATTATTTTGCTAGAACTGCTCACAGAACTCAAACATTTTACTAGGTTTCCAGCTTATTATAAAAGGATATAATTGAGTAACAGCCACATGGAAGAGATGCAGAGGATAAAATGTATGGCCACTCTCTAGATACGTCACTCTTCCCAAATCTTCACACATTCATCAACCTGGAAGCTTCCTGAACACTGTCGTTTAGTTTTTTTATGGAGGTTCTGTTACACAGAAACAGTTGATTAAGTCATTGGTGATTGATCCTCCTTTCTTCTCGCCCTCCTCAGAGGTCAGGGAAATGGGACCCGAAGTTCCAACCCATGGTTGGTTCTTCTGGCAATCAGCACCCCCATTCTTAGGTGCTCTCCAAGAGTCCCTTTATTAATATAAACTCTGGTGCAGGTGAAATGGGTTTGTTATGAATATCAAGATACTTTTATCAGTGTTGTTGCTTGGGAAATCCCCAGGGTTTTAGGAGCTCTGTGCCAGAAACAGGGATGAAGACCAAATACATATATATATTTTATTATAAATTATGACATCACTGTATTATATTAATTTTAAAAGGTCTTTATATAGTGAGTTAGAAATTGGATCTATTGAGATAAACTTAATTTTGGAATAAAAGATCTTGCTTAATTTGATAAAGAAATTTAGTTCAGATATTTTTACAAACTGAATTTTTAAATCTTAACATTTTTATTTCAGGTGGTATGTTTTTAGCCACAGGTAGTACTGATCATGTAATCAGAATGTATTTTTTGGGTTTTGAAGCACCTGAAAAAATCGCAGAACTTGAAAGCCACACTGTAAGTATTCATGTCATAAAATTCTATAAACTAATCACTAATATTCCTGTTGGTCCATGGTCACATATTGCTAACAAAATTGTTATTTTAATTTTAAATGTAAGAGAGATGACTTGTATAAAGGTGAGGGATATTATTGACGACTAAGTTTGTGACTGCTAATATTTTGTGGTTATTTCAGCTTTAAGTTGAAAATTTTGATTATGATAGTTTATCTGGGTGGGTTTAGTTTCAAGGGGCTTATTCATCTTAATCATACTCATGAAATCAGAATGCTATTTTATTAATGTATAGTAAGATAGTTAACTCTTAGGATTCTGGAATACTGCTCAGTAGTCAGGTTATCTTTTTTCCTATAGGAAGTTCTATGAAATGAATAGTTCCAAATCACTTTGAAAGAAAAAAAAATTTTTATATGTAAATAATTATCAAAGTAATGCCTTGTTTTCAAACCACTTTATGTTTTGATCGCTTTCTATATGTAAATTCTTATACAGATGTAATTAATTGTAAATATAATTTATTATTTTATTTATTTTTAAAGATTTTATTTATTTATTTGACAGAGAGATCACAAGTAGGCAGAGAGGCAGTCAGAGGGAGAGGGAGAAGCAGGATCCCTGCTGAGCAGAGAGCTGGATGCAGGGCTCGATCCCAGGACCCTGAGATCATGACCTGAGCTGAAGGCAGAGGCTTTAACCCACTGAGCCACCCAGGCGCCCCATAAATATAGTTCTAAACTTAGAAAGCTTCTTTTTTTATAGTCTTGCTATAGTTAGGTTTTTTGATACATGTTTGAAAAATGGGGCTAAGCAGCAGAAGTGCACTTTCTCAATTTAAACCAAATGTGCTTCTAGTTATAAAACGGGGTGTTGTTTTTTTTATATACAAACAAGAATGATCACTTTTGTGTTTGCTTTCTGTCCCCCTCTCCTACCTTAGGATAAAGTTGATAGTATCCAGTTTTGTAACAACGGTGATCGGTAAGTATGTGTGTTTGTGTTTGTGTTTGTGAGTGTGTTCTGGGGCAAATTGATCGGTAAGTATGTGTGTTTGTGTTTGTGAGTGTGTTCTGGGGCAAATATGCTATGATGCTATGCTTTATGTTAGTACAGCTTGATACATTGTTTTGTATATTGCAGGCACGTTAGTAAGTGTATCAATTGAATGAGAAGTGTCTGCAGTGGGGGAAACACAGTAAGCATAGGTTTTTAGAGTTGTAGCTTCTATCTGGTCCTGTGACCAAAAGGAGCTCTCCTATTAGGTGTAAAGCTAATGAAATTCCTTATTTGAGTAGTTTAAAAAAAAAAATCTCTCTGGCAGCCACTGTGATGTGTCATGTGACAGAATTGTCACCTAAGTCACATACTCTCGTGGTCTCCGGTTTCTTTCAGGTGCCTTTCCTAAATTGCAGTTTTTAACACTTTCCTTTGTTAAAAGTTGATTTATTTTTACACAGTGGCCAACATGAATTTGTTTGAGTTTAGAATGAAGATGCTTACAATGGAATTTTTGCTCTTACTGATTTTCCCACACATCTTTATAATTCTTCCTATTTTGTCTTCCCCTGCATGTACAACTTGTGTATTGCTTTCTAAAAATTCAGTGTGTTGTAAGTTGAGTTTGAAATGTGCTCTAACTGCATAGGGGCAGGCATATTACAGCAAACCAGATTTTTTTCCCGTCAGATTTGCTCTAAATCCCTCTTTTGAATTAGTACCTGTATGTTTCCCTGCAGTCAGGATGGCTACATTAAAAATGTTTTCTGCTTGTGATTTTAACTGTATTCCTGGTGGCATGTATGTGAATATAAGATGTTTTTCTAATTTTTTAAGGTTCTTAAGTGGTAGCAGAGATGGAACGGCACGGATTTGGAGATTTGAGCAGTTGGAGTGGAGAAGCATTTTATTGGATATGGCAACCCGAGTCTCAGGGTGAGTGGAGACGGTTTGTAGAAAGCAAGTGCATCATAATTACGTGGCCTTTCTCTCCCTGGTGGTTGACTGCTTTGTCAGGGGATGGGAGCCACCTCCTATTACAAAGAGCACTAATCTAAATGAATGGCTACTTCCTGCATATCTGATACATAAATACATAAATCCTATATATCCCAAAGAATTTATCCCTACTTTTATGTTTCTAGGACACTGGTCTAGGGTAGCGCCCATGCCTACGTTCTTCTCAGTTTTTTCTGATTAAATGTTTCACATTTAATCCACACTGTGGATTAAACTTTCACATTTAATCCAAACTGTTTCACATTTAATCCTTTGGAAATCCTTATGTCTGCTTTATTTTTAATAATTGTAGGAGAAGGGCACCTGGGTGGCTCAGTCAGTTGGGCATCTGCCTTTGGCTCAGGTCATGGTCTCAGGGTCCTGGGATCAAGCCCCGCATTGGGTTCTGCTCAGCGGGGAGCTTGCTTTTTCCCTTTCCCCACCCACCTTCCCACAGCCCCCCACTCATGCTCTTTCTCACTATCTCTCTCAAATAAATAAATAGAATATTTTAATAAAATTTAAAAAAATGTAGTGGAAATTAACTCCACTGCCGTGACTCAAGCAGTTCTCTTCAGTTTCAAAATAAATTTCATACTCACATTTTTGTGAAATGATTTGAGGTAGGGAATGGAGAGAATATGTACTAGAAATCTGATAATCCTTGTTCACAAACAAATCACATCTTTACTATTATTTAAAAATGTTCTATTCTGGATATTCAAAAGCATCTTAATGTGAGAGTGAATTCTGTCAGTCCTTGATTGGTTGAAATAAGGAAGGTTAATTCATTATTAAGAGGATACTTTGAAATCACATTTATCTGTGAACAATTAATTTATTAAGCAAAATAGGAACATTAGTGTAAAAACTTTAGTGCAAAAATTTTTACTGAGAGTAGAAACTCTGTTTTCTTGCTGCCATTGAGAGTGCCCTGCCTGTAATTCTTTCCAGTGGTGGGAATATTCTTTTCCCATTTAAAGTTTTACATCTTTCCAATCTTGGGAAGTAGAGTTTTCTGTAATAAGAATTAATGCGGGGATGCCTGGGTGGCTCAGTAGGTTAACTCTCTGCCTTCAGCTCAGGTCATGATTCCCAGGGTCCTGGGATCAAGCCGCGCATCCTGTTCCCTGCTCAGCGGGGAGCCTGCTTCTCCCTCTGCCTGTTGCTCCCCCGATTGTGCGCTCGATCGCTCTCTCTGGCAAATAAAAAAATCTAAAAAAAAAAAAAACAAAAAACCACTGTTTTAGTGTTCTAATCTTGAGTGATCACTTTGCTGAAGTACAATATGTCTGTTTCTTCAAGGTTACTAATAGGTGATGTCTTTTGGCTTAAAGTGAAGCATGGAGTCTTAGCCTTTACTCCATTTTGCCTCTTCTGTTAAACTTTTACCTGAGCAGTCTGGTTAGAATTATTCTCTTGTCTGTGTTCCACTGTGCTTATTTGGATAGGTGTCACATGGCACTTACTCCATACTCTTAACCACTGTTTTCTTTAATTAAAATATATGTTTACTATATGTTTATAATTTCTTAGGATGTATTCTCTGATTTCAAAAGCAGCTGGGCTTTACCTTTTCTCTGTGTATTACTACTATATTTTACAGAGAAACTTTGCATTTCATGTTCATAAAAGTTGCAAAATATTGTAGACATTTGTATCCAAGGCCATTCTTAACAAGAGACCCATAGTAACAATCTGTAGAGGAGTGTGAAGAGATGAGTACAGTTTTATTTATAGTTCAAAGGATTGAATATGTGTCAGGTACTTTTCTAGACCCTGGGGGATGTGAGGATGCATCACCTTTCTTTCTATTTTCTTAAAATTTCTTGTCATCTTCTCTGGAGAGAGAAACAATGAAATTATTGCTGTTAGGGCTTGGGGTCAGGGGAAGGGAATAATGGAAAAGGGGTAGTCAGAAAAAACTTTGCTTTTATAAGCAGTGGTGATGTCCTAACATGCCTTTATTCAGACTGAACTTTTTTTTTTAAGATTTTATTTCTTTAGAGAGAGCATACACAAGTAGGGGGAGGGACAAAGTGGAGGGGAGAGAGAATCTTTTTTTTTTTTTTAAAGATTTTATTTATTTATTTATTTTTTAATTTTTATTTATTTGTCAGAGAGAGAACACAAGCAGGCAGAGACAGGGTGAAGCAGGCTCCCTGCCGAGCAAGGAGCCCGATATGGGACTCGATCCCAGGACCCTGGGATTATGACCCGAGCCGAAGGCAGCTGCTTAGCCAACTGAGCCACCCAGGCGTCCCAGATTTTATTTATTTGACAGAGAGAAACACAGTGAGAGAGAGAACATAAGCAGAGAGAATGGTAGCGGGAGAAGCAGGCTTCTGGTCGAGCAGGGAGCCCGATGCGGGGCTCGATCCCAGGACTCTGGGATCATGACCTGGGTCAAAGTCAGATGCTTAACTGACTGAGTCGCCCAGGTGTCCCAGCCCCTGAACTGTTTTTATTGTTGTTGTTTTTAAGGATTTTATTCCATCAATTTTTGTCAGAGAGAGTACATGCAGAGGGAGTGGAAGGCGGAGGAAGATTCCAGGATCCTCAGATTATGACCTGAGCTGAGGGCAGATGCTTAACGTACTGAGCCACCCAGGCATCCCCCCCGAACTGTTTCTAGAATCATCCCCTCCCGGGCTCAGTTTTGCCGAAATCTGTTTATAGATAATCTGTTATGGGTCAGATGTATATTAGATACATAATCACGTATGGATATCAACTGCATTACTTCAGTTATTTTTGTATTGATTGTACTTTTCAAATGAATTTGAATTCCTTATGTTTTTCTTAGGGACTTATCTTTGGAAGAGGAGAGGTTTATGAAACCCAAAGTCACAATGATCGCTTGGAATCAGAATGATAGCATTGTTGTCACAGCTGTGAATGATCATGTCCTTAAAGTGTGGAATTCTTACACTGGGCAACTGCTTCATAACTTACTGGTAGGTCGTTTTTATAGGATGTAACAAATCAAGATTTTTTTGAACTATAATTTGATTTTTGAAACTGAAGTTAACATATTAACTACATTTCGTCCACTGATTATCAAGTGAGTAGAAATTTGTAGATCTACTAATGTTCAAATTACTGTCATTAATGCATTTTTAAAAGCCCTTACGTGCTGTGACAATATGGGTTTTTAATTTTTTAAACTTAATAATTTACAAACCCTCCTTAACTGTATGATACTTCGTTAAATGAAGGGACATGCTGATGAAGTGTTTGTTTTGGAGACACACCCCTTTGATCCCAGAATCATGTTATCGGCAGGACACGACGGCAGCATATTTATATGGGATATTACAAAGGGCGCCAAGATGAAACACTATTTTAATATGGTAAGTGAGGTATATCTTCATGTGTGCTTACATTGGTTTCAGGTATTCGCATTATGAAGTTAGGCCAGAAACTGATCTGCGTGCGTTGGCAGTTTATATTTCTAGAAATAAGTATACTTGAAGCCTAATAAATAGCTGACAGCCGTACATATATACGCCTATCAAATTCTGTGTGTAACTGAGTCACACAAAGGAAGGAGTCACAGAAGTTACTTATTTAGCTCTCTGTTTGTGTGTGACTGTGTTTGAATTTGTTTAAATTGGTAAGCTTATTGTAATTATACACATTTTCACTAAATTTATTCAAATGTTTGGTAATAAAACATAATATTCAGTAAAGTCATCTAGGGAATCGGGAACATTGGGTTTTTCCAGCTTTTTTTCTTTTTGCATATGTAATATTCTAAAACCAAATTAGGATCCTGTTGCGTATTTTTAGAATTTCTTATATATAACCAAGAGCTAGTTACCAAAATCAGCAAATTTAACCTTGATAAAGTAGCATTATATAATCAGATTTATATTCATATTTTGTCATTGCTAGTAACGTCTTTTTATAAGGATTTTATTTATTTATTTGTGAGAGAGAGAGAGAGAGAGAGAACACAAACAGGCAGAGACAGAGGGTGAAGCAGGCTCCCTGCCGAGCAAGGAGCCCGATATGGGACTCGATCCCAGGACCCTGGGATCATGACCTGAGCCGAAGGCAGCTGCTTAACCAACTGAGCCACACAGGCGTCCCAGTAACGTCTTTTTAGTTATATTTGGCCCTTGGAACAGTATTTATTAAGTGGCCGTATATTTCTAATGGTTTCTGTAATCCTCAACAATCCCTTTTTTTTTTTTTCCTATTTCTCACCTTTTAACTTTTTTGAATACAAATAATGTTATAGAATATCTGTGTTTTGTCTGCTGTTTTTTCATGATTTGATTCTGTTACACCTTTTTTTGGTGGTGGTTATTTTTTATAACTTTGTTTTTAGAGAGAGAGTGAGTGGGATGGAGAGGGGAACAGGGAGAGAGAATCCCAGGCAGGCTGCACGACCGCTGGCTCTCAGGACCCTGGGAGCTTCATCTGAACTGAAATCAAGAGTCACACACTTAACTGACTGAGCCACCCAGTGTGTCCGGTGGTGGTAATTTTAAATATTTGGTAAGGTGTGGCATTTGCAGGTTTCTCCCACAATAGAATAGTTGTTTTTCCTCTTTGTATCTGTTTTTTTCCCCCCTCTTTGTAACTATTAAGCTAATTTTTCAGGAGGTATTTTGAGACTTTGTAAATATTCCGTTCCTCATTAAATTTTCACTCAAAAACATTAACATCCATTGAAGGTTTTTAGTGGCATCATTCTTTCCATAGTTATTAGTTGGGATTCTCACAGTTTTTCATTTTATGTAAAGAATATTTTCCAAAATCTTACATGTATTTTTAAGAATTTGCAGTTATATTTTTGACTGTCTATTCAGCCTTTCCCAGAAGGTTACACATCTAGTTAACTGACAGTTTAGTGTTTAAGTGGTTTCTGAAGTACACATAGCAGCACCACTTGGAATATCCAAGTACATGGCTGTTCGTGTAGATCTTTGATTATTTCCTTAAGATAAATTCTGAGGGAGTTATTGTATAAAAGGGTTTCTGTGTTGTCAGGACTATTGTTTGGTATACATACGAGATGTTTTATAAAATTATTGTATAGTTTATACTGAGTTCTAGTTGAACGTGTAGTTGATTTTGGAGGCAGTCTATCACAGGGTGTAGATGAGTGATTCTTAGACCTTTTGGTTGAAGGCCATCTGAGTCAGTGTGTTCCATGATTTTTTTTTTCAACCTTAAAATTTTTATTTCAGTATGCTTATTTTGGACAGTTCTTGACAAACATTTTAAAATGCAGTATTTTATTTATTACCATAAAATGCACTGGAATAACTCAAATAACATGGCCGGATTGCACGTGTGTAATTAGGCATCTCTGAAAGTTGCATCTCTGGGTTCAAATTATTGGAAAAAGAAGTCTTTTTCAGTAAATTTTTTGTGGTCTTAAAATTTATAGGTATCTCCGTATTCTTAATTATCCTTTAGAATTCTTTAAGAACATTATGTCCTGAATTTAACTTACCAAAACAGAGAACTACATTAATTTGGGCTTTAAGCAATATATAAGCTCAACAATTTCTGAGCCAAAGAAGTCTCAAGTAGGCAGTAGTGATCTTACTTCCAGTGAGATATACAAACTTTGCTGTGTTTACTGGGTTCTTCTTCCTTTCCTTCTTCTTTTATTTTTGTAAAAAAGATTATTTTAGAGAGAGAGCACACATGTGCGTGCAAGCTGGTTGGGTTGGGGGTGGACAGAGGGAGAGGGAGAAATCTCAAGCAGACTCCCCATGGAGTGCAGAGCCTGATGCAGGGCTCAGCTCACGACCTGAGCTGAAATCAAGACTCAGATGCTCGGCCGACTGAGGCAGCCAGGCTCCCCTGAATTGAGTTCTGAACTTTAGTGCTCAGCTGAGAGGCTCCCAATTTTCTGTTAGAGAGATTACCAAGAGTTATAAATTACTAACATTACAGTATCTCGTTAAATACGTCATAATTTTCAGTGTGACATCAAGTTCTATAGGCACAGGTTGCATTTTGTCAGGAATCGTTGTGGAGGACTCTTGAGACTACACGCAGAAACCCAAGTCGGGCTTGCTCTGCGAGTGCCTACTCGGGAAATTTTCCTTCTCTTCAGGTACTTTAGCATCACTCGAGGTGCACTCAGGCCCACGTGTGTGACAGCAGAGGAGCTGCCACCGTCTCTGACTTGGCTGCCAACGGTCTGGGCCGCGCCTCTGCTTTACTTGGAGTGGAGGTGCCAGGCCAGGGGTGCAAAGTGATGCCAGGGTACAAGTCGGGCTGTTGTGGACATGGCTCCCCAAAGGACTGTGTGGGTGACTCTGTGTTCCTGCGTTTTAACAAAAAAAAAATGGGAAGAAAGATATGTATACCGTTTATTCCTTTTTATGTTTAATATTAGAGAATACAAATTTATGTACATATTGTGTGTACACGTAATAGGGCAGTGCTTTAAATATCCTAGTAACTTAATTTTTAAGTTTGCTCGTTGGTACCTACCGCTTGTGTGTGGTATAGGAGTAGTGAAGTGTTGCTTTTCAAGCAGATCTTTGGGCATGATGTGAGTTTGTTTTGGGAGTTAGTGGAGGATTCATTTTCCAGCACTGATGAAACTTGCCCTGAAGTTTAGGTTTTGCACAGTTACAGGCTCAAACAACAAATATGCATAGCTTTAAGCTGTTAATGAAACAACCCATTTAACTATAAATTGGTAGTGCTAAACTAACATAATTTCAGTTGAAGGGCAGTCTGTTTAAGGCCTCCTTCCTGAGTTGTGGGAGCATCCTTCCCGAATCTGTGGTAGTTTGCGGGAAGGTGGGTGCAGACATTTCCGTGCACCCCCGTGTGACTTGGCAGCATTCCACTTTTGCGTGGTGGTCAGGCATCTTTGTGGAAAAGTTTAATTTCTAGAAAAGTACTGATTTTAGTTCATGGATACCACATTTTATTTATCTTTAATCATTTATACTGTGGGTTGTTAGTAGCCTTTTGCACTATTCATTAAAACAGAAGTTTATGAAATTGCTTGTCATTCCCTTCTAAGAAGTAAAGAAAGCCTTTACTTTGGATTGGCTTAGGACCTTTCATTCTGCAGTTCTGAAAACTCATTCTTAGAATACCTTTCAAGATTTTTTCTAGGCTAGTATCTGAAATGAATTTTATTTCCTGAAAATATTATGTGTATAATGCAAAATTTGTTTTTAAATATTTTCTTTCAGTCGTGATACATTTGGGGGCACCTGAGTGCCTCAGTTGGTTAAGTGTCTGACTCTTGATCTCAGCGCAAGTCTTGATCTCAACGTCATGAGTTCAAGCCCCTCATTGAACTCATTGAAAAAAAACAAGTAATATTTATATTGACATGAAAACAGTTGATAAAGCAAAAGCACTTATGTAGAATTGGTTATAACTTTTCCCTCCGTTTCCTAGATTGAAGGACAAGGACATGGAGCTGTCTTTGACTGTAAGTTTTCACAGGATGGACAGCATTTTGCCTGTACAGATTCTCATGGACACCTTCTGATATTTGGTTTTGGATGCAGCAAACCATATGAAAAGGTCTTTTTTTTTTCTTCGTAGCATTTTAACCACTTTAAAAAATTTTTAATTCCAGTGCAATTAACAGTGTTACATTAGCTTCAGGTGTACAATGTAGTGATTCAACGATTCTGTATATTAGTCAGTGCTCATCAAGATAAGTGTACTCTTAATCTCATTCATCTATTTCACCCATCCCCCTGCCCCCCTCCCCCCGGTAACCATCTATTCTCGGTATTAAGAATCTCTTTTTTTGGTTTGTCTCAAAAAGGTCATTCTTAGTACTTTTTTATAGTAGTAAAATAAGTAGTTATGAAGGATATTTTGAAAATAGGTGTATTGATTTGGTTTCATTGTTTTTTTCAAATTAAATAACTTTAGTATTTGTATTCTTTAACATACATAAACCTCAAAATATCAATCTGTAAACTTTTTTTCAGATTCCCGATCAGATGTTCTTCCATACTGACTATCGACCACTGATTAGAGATTCTAATAATTATGTCTTAGATGAGCAAACTCAGCAGGCTCCTCACCTGATGCCTCCACCATTCTTGGTAGATGTAGATGGAAATCCTCACCCAACTAAGTATCAGAGATTAGTACCAGGTCGAGAAAATTCTGCAGATGAACATTTGGTTCCACAGCTAGGCTATGTGGCAACAAGTGAGTGCAAAATTTTTTTTCTTTCACTTTTTATTTGAAAAATGTAAAAAATTATATACAGAACTCACATACTTTTAGACTTACGAGTTGTTAATAGTTTGCAATATTTGTTTTATCATTCTATCTCTAGATATATATAATTGTTACTAACCATTTGAGTGATAAGTTCTGGACTGCATGTTCATTTATCCCTAAATACTTAAGTATGTGTTATCTAAGAACAAGATATTCTTTTTTTTTTTTTTAAGATTTTATTTATTTGACAGAGAGATAGATCACAGGTAGAGAGATAGGCAGGCAGAGAGAGAGGGGGAAGCAGGCTCCCCATTGAGCCGAGAGCCCGATGTGGGGCTCGATCCCAGGACCTTGAGATCATGACCTGAGCCGAAGGCAGAGGCTTTAACCCACTGAGCCCCCCAGGTGCCCCAGAACAAAGTATTCTTTTATGTAACCATAAACAGTTACCAAAAGTAGGACATTTAACATTGATGCAATACTGTTATTAAGTCTATGGTTTATAATCAAATTTTGTCTGTTATTCTGTGCCTATTAAAACTTCTATTGTTCTCCCCTGATGTGGATCTCAGTTTGGGACTGCACATAAAATTTAGTTGTCTTTGGTGAAGTCCAGGTTGTGCTTTTTTTTTTTTTTTAAGTTTCATTTATTTTTACGTAATCTCTACAGCTAGTGTGGGGCTCAAACTCAGGACCCCAAGATGAAGAATCATGTGCTTTTCTGACTGAGCCAGCGAGGCATCCCCAGGTTGTACATTTTCTGATAGAATACAGAATGAATGAGGTAGCCTTCCTAGAGCGTCAGGGTGCTGAGGATTGCGCTTTGTCCAAATATTGATGATGTTGTCTTTGAAAACTTGTTTAGAGTGGTGCCTGCTAAGTTTTCCACTACAAAGTTATTTTTCTCTTTGTAATTAATAAGAAATTTGTGGGGAGATATGAGATAAATAACCTGTTTCTTCCCAAACTTTACTGTAAGTTTTAGGACCCATTGATGATTTTTGCCTGAATCAGTTCTAAAGATTGCAAAATGGTTGTTTTCCAACTCTGTCATCATTCCATATGCATTTTATATAATTATGTAGTTCAGACTTAGGGGTTGTTATGTAGTGGGTTATAATTCATAATGGTCATTATTTGTTGCTCATATTATTAGATTTGAGTGTGAGAGTCTCTTTAGGCTGACTATTCCCTTTTCTGAGTCCCTTCTTCCTTTCTGGCACAAGATGTTTGAGTCCCGTTTGTACTTTGTCTGTCCTAGTCAAGGGCAGAGTTTTTGTTTTGTTTTGTATTTGTTCCCGGCAGTGTAGTGTTTCTCTATACAGATATTATTTATTTTTATTTTTTATATTTATTTTTTAAGATTTTATTTGTTTATTTGAGAGAGAGATCACAAGTAGGCAGAGAGGCAGGCAGAGAGAGAGGGGAAAGCAGGCTCCCTGTTGAGCAGAGAGCCCGATGCGGGGCTCCATCCCAGGACCCCAAGATCATGACCTGAGCTGAAGGCAGAGGCTTTAACCCACTGAGCCCCCCAGGTGTCCCTCCCCATACAGATGTTATTAAGCAAAGAAAAAAAATGCTTGCTTTGTTTGGATGAGGTCTGTTTTACTAAAAGTTAATCATTTGTTATCACTATATATGTTTACTGTTTCAAGTTTTTATTTTTTATTAGTTTAATTGAAGTATAGTTTACATACAATAAAATTCATGAATTTTAAGTGTACAAGTCAAATGAGTTTGGCAGATGTTAAACAATCATGTAACCACCACCACAGTCAAGGTATGGAATGTTTCCATTGCTCTCCAAAGTTCTCTTGGGCCTTTTTAAACAAAATTAATTAAATTTTATTTTTATTTAAATTCAATTAATATATAATGTATTAGTTTCAGAGGCAGAAGTTAGTGATTCATCAGTCATATATATATATATATATATATATATATATATGTACATATATATGTATATGTATATTTATATATATAATACCCAGTGCTCTTTACATCACGTGCCCTCCTTAAAGTCCATCACCCAGTTACCTCATCTCCCTACCCCTCCCCAGCAACCTTCTATTTGTTTCCTATGATTAAGAGTCTCTTATGGTTTATCTCCCTCTCTGATTTTGTCTTGTTTTATTTTTTCATCTCTTCTCCTGTGACCCTCTTGTTTTGTTTCTTAAATTCTACATGTATGGGAAATCATATGATAATTATCTTTCTCTGACTTATTTTGCTTAGAATAATACCCACTAGTTCCATCTATGTTGTTGTAGATGGCAAGATTTCATTTTTTTGATGGCTGAGTAGAATTCCATTGTGTGCGCGCGCGTGTGCACGCGTGCGCGTGCACGCGTGCGCACACACACACACACAAACACACACACAAACACACACACAGCATGCATCTCCTTTATCCATTCATCTGTTGATGGACATCTGGGCTCTTTCCATGGTTTGCTCTTGTGAACATTGCTGCCATAAACATTGGGATGCGGGTTCTGTTGGGCCTTTGGAATCTCCTGGTTTCCTTGTAATGACTATTTTGTCACTCTTATTTTGTCTTTTTGAGGAATTTTATATAAATGGAATTGTACAGTACTGAATCTTTTGTGTCTGACTTCTTAGCATGGTGCTTTGGAGATTTCATTTTTGTGTCTGCACAAATCAGTTGTTTTTTTCTTGTTTGTTGTTAGTGTACAATGGTATGTGTATATCCTTCTTTTTTCATTCAGTAACAGTTGAGGGACAGTTGGCTTTTTTCCATTTTGGGGTTATTATAAGGAGTGCTAAAATATCAGACTGCCATGTGAGTTTGTTTTACGTCCTTCTTTGCTTCTATTAGTTCTTGCTTTATGTATTTTAAAGTTTTTTTTTAATTTATTATTTTTTTAAGGTTTTATTTATTTGTTTGATAGAGCGCACAAGTAGGTAGAGGAACCAGACAGAGGGAGAGGGAGAAGCAGGCTCTCCACTAAGCAGGGAGGCTGATGCGGGGCTTGATTCCAGGCCCCTGGGATCAGGACCTGAGCTGAGGGCAGCCACTCAATCAGCTGAGCCACTCAAGCACCCCAGTGGCTTATTTTTTTAAAAGAAATCTGATAATTGCTAATATAACTTTAGTCTACTGAAAGCTTGTTTTCCTGTTAATGTTTATTATGATTTTATATTATCGTTGTGATTGTATAGGTGATGGAGAGGTGATTGAACAGATTATAAGCCTACAAACCAATGATAATGGTGAACGAAGCCCAGAGTCCAGTGTTCTTGATGGAATGATAAGACAGTTGCAGCAGCAGCAGGATCAGAGAATGGGAGCAGATCAGGATACTATTCCAAGTGGACTTCCAAGTGGAGAAGAAACACCCCGAAGAGGTAAGATGTTTGAGAAATATTTTGTCATAATATGGCTGAAATCAAAGAGTAAATGAGGTCATCGCCAGGTACATGTGGTGTGAAAAATTTTGAGTGTATTTTTATAACTTTAGTAGCCTGAAGGTAACTTCATTAGGTGTAAAGTTGATGTACTAGCAAATGGACATTTGGTTTTCAGGTACTTTCAAAGGCTATTAAAACTTTTTTGCTCTAAAATAAAGGGTATTTATGAAATTATATTAAATGAGTACAGAAAGTTGTGTTTTTGTTTTGTTTTTTTTTTTTTTTTTTAAGGAAACAGTTCTAAGTTTCCCTTTAAACATTTTTAATTAAAAAAAATTTGTTGGGTAGAGCATGAAATGTTTCTTATGGAACCAGAAGGCTTGAAGTGAGTTTTCAGGGTGAGGTTCTTGATCCTGGTATTAGTTACTTTAGTAGTGGGAGTAATAGAGGGGAGCAAATGGAAACTCCCTGGGGAAGATAGTGGAAGATGAGGGAAGCCTCGAATGCCACAGAGGTCATCCCTGCCATGTCACACCTGTGTAGGGTTCTTGGCCATGAATTTCAGTATCTTTCCTTGCCAAGTGTTTCCACTTGTCTACAGAAAAGAAAAAGTAAATTCTCCCAACAGACAAGTTAAATATTTTGGGCAGGAATGCTGCAAGTTGGTGCGTGTTCTTTGCCTTTTTTTCCCCCCTTGACGGCATATTCTAGCCATCACTCCATGTCCATTTGCAGCACTTCCTTATCCTTTTTTATAGCTTCATAGTACTTTATTGTGTGGAATAACTATTCTTTGTAATTAATCTGTTTATGACCATTTGAGTTGTTTCTGAGACTTGGTATTTACGAGTGATATAAATAACCCGTGTTTCTTGACATTGTTGGAGAATACTACTATAACTTGGGCAGTTAAATTTAGAATTTATTGTTGGTTTTTAATTCAAAACATGTTTCTTAAATATCAGTATATTTCAATACATGTATTTGGATTAATAGGGACCTTTAAGGGGTGCTGGGGTGGCTCAGTCAGTTAAGCATCCCAACTCTTGCTATCAGCTCAGGTCTTGATCTCAGGGTTGTGAGTTCAAGCCCCGTGTTTGGTCCACACTGGATATGGAGCCCACTTTAAAAAAAAAAAATAGGATCATAAAATGTTCTCTTCAGTAGGTGAAGTGTGGTGCAACCAACACAAGTTGGTTCACAGTTGATTGGTAAACAGAATGCTGTACCTAGAAGAACGCAGAGCTTCTTCTGTTTAGTCATGTGAATTTTGCCCCGGCCCAGGAGAGCTGACGGAGTTGAAGTAGAGCTTTATAGACTCCTGCGGGCAAGGGTGTAGCCCCCAGTTTCTCTGTTGCATTAATAGCAGGAGCCCCTTCATCCGGTATTTTAAGAAAACAAGCACTTTATCTGGGACACCTGCCACCATGTTGGTCTCCATCCTTCATCCTGCTGACTCCCACTCATGGGGGTTGCCCTGTCTCCTCTGCCCACCTGATCAGCCCTGCACAGGCCTAGGGCTCATTGCTGTCTGGGTTGCCCTGTCCTCCAGGCTCTTCGCTCCAGGGCAGGTGCTGCCGGCATTTCCCCACTCGGCATTTTGTGAAGTTTTAATGTCCACTTTGGCAGCTTGCCTGCATTATTATCTCTTAATATCTCTTAAATCTCAGATTATCTCTTAAAGTCACAAGTGATGTTGGTGTTCGAGCTCTTATTATAAAGCCACCAACCACAGTTTGAGGAGACAATGCTAAATTTTCCAAAAAGATGTGTTTTTAGTGTATAATTTTGAAGAAGGCAAAGCCTTTAGGATAGTGAATATAGCTTTATAGTAGAAAATACCATAAAAGATTTCAGGATGTCTAGTAAAAATGGAAGTTGAAGTTAATGTTTGTTCTATATTCTGTATTTTGATCTCAGTTAAATTATGATTCTTTTTTACAATTTTTTTTTTTTAAGATTTTATTTATTTATTTGACAGAGAGAGATCACAAGTAGGCAGAGAGGGAGGAAGAGAGGGGGAAGCAGGCTTGCTGAGCAGAGAACCCGATGTGGGGCTTAATCCCAGATCCCTGGGATCATGACCTGAACTGAAGGCAGAGGCTTTAACACTGAGCCACCCAAAGTTTTACAAAGTTTTTTGGATTTTGTTTTTGGTTTTTATCTTATTAGGATGACTGTATGTATATGCCTATTATGCATATGTTAAATGCATATTAGATTGAAATTTGTTTTCGAATCAGTTTTGACAATTTTCCTACAGGTTTTAGAAGACTGAGCTTAGACATCCAGTCCCCTCCAAATATTGGTCTGCGTCGTAGCGGGCAAGTTGAAGGTGTTCGTCAGATGCATCAGAATGCTCCTCGTAGTCAGATTGCTACAGAACGTGACCTGCAGGCTTGGAAACGAAGAGTGGTTGTACCAGAGGTACCACTAGGCATATTTAGGTTTGTTTTAGGATATCTATTAATATTGTTTCTTTTTACAAAAATATATCTATATGGTTATTTGCAGGTTTTTTTTACTGCATTAGTGGTATAAATAATCATATATATATATTTTAGTAATGGGTTGGAATCTATTTTAATTATGGTAGGAAAATGTCAAAATTGTTTTCTAAGTTTTAAAGTAAAAACTTACCATAGTAGGTAAATTTTTTCTTAACCATTCCTGTTCCATCTTTACAAATACCCGCTTTTCTCCCTTCACTGTTAAATTGTAGGTTTATCATTTTATTTATAGCTACATCTATGTAATTCTTAAAGATAAGGAATTGTCTTCAGTTACCACAGTGCCATTATCATACCTCTATAAAATAATTCCTTAGTAGAACCAAATGTCCATTCAGCGTTTAAATTTCCAGTAGTTTGATGTCATGTTTTCATTTTTTTTCAAGATTATTTCTTCAGTGGTAATAATTTTGTGAAAAGGCACATAGTATGTATTCTTTTTCTGTGATGCCAGCAGGCATTGGTGCTCACTGGCTAGGTTCATGAACTCATTAGGGGCCATGAAACAGGGATGGCTCAACTCTGAAGTCTTCATTTGTTACAGTGGCTACTTCTAAAAAAGAAACTTACCCAGATGTAGTGTTTGATTAGTGGTAAAGTTTGTATAAAAAAGACTAGATGCTTATTTTGCTTTATTTACCTTCAAACTGAAGATTTACGCCCTTCTGCCCCCATTAACGACCAATTTGTGTTTATGTTCTTCACTATAAATCACACTGCTGTGATTTAGCTTATTTCTAATATCCTTTTATCAAGTTTTTCCATCTCTGGCCAGGAGGAGCCTCTTCAAGGTGCCTCCTGAGTCCTTTTGAATGATGATAGAACCCTTCTGTAGCACCCTTGCTCTCGGGCATGGCAAGGTGTTACCGGTTCATCTTGTAAATTTCTCATCCTGGATGTGGAATCATTCTTGAAGTAGCCTGATTTTCTTATAGTGGGAAATAATTTTATAATTATAGTCTGGGCATTAGGTTATTTTTTGCTACTGAGGTGTAACCTGCTGATTTTTGAGTTAATGAAATAGAGGTAGCAAATGTTGTTTTTCACTGATACCTGAAATGTTCAGTATCCTCTTATGTCTCATAATTAATACTTGGAAGATAATTTTGTAAAGGTATGTTCTTGATGTGTTTAGGCAGAAGAGTTTCAGTGATTGGTGGAGGAATGTAGTACCTAACATATTGTACGGTGAATTTAAGAATGTTTACAAATACACAGTAAAATAATGAAAAGCAAAATCTGGTATTAGGATAAGAAATACAGAAAATCACCATCATGTATGTGCTATGCTATAATTAAGCCTCAAAATTGTGTCTAAGTTGCATAGTCATCAGAACCAAAAGTGTCATTTTGGGATACTTTTTGTTGTCATGACCAAGGGAAGCAGACAAGTTTCAGGAGTGGAAGACTTGAAGAATATTTCCTTAAACAGGCATATATATATGAAGACTGGAAATAGTTTTAAGATGGAATCATGGTTCCCTGGTTAATCAGGGACTTGGGCTCTTCTGTTTCTGATCCCCATCTTAGATTACGGCTTCCAGGCTTAAAGTGACCTCAGAGTCTAAGATAGCTGGACCTCATACAGTAGCCATCACGTTTCTGCACTTGTGATGGAGGTGGAGATGTAGGCCAGAAAAAGGAAGAGAGACAGAGGCAGAAAGGACTTTTCTTGTTGAAGGACTTCATTTAAGCAGTCTTAATGGTTGTACATGACATTTTCTGTTCATAACTCATTGAGGAGAATGTTGTTATATGGACATAACTTATCTACAGAGGATCCTAGGTGATAGTTTGTATTTAGAGCAGCAAGAGCCTAGATAAAAAAAAAGGTTCTGTTTCAAAGGAAGAAAAGGAGAATGGAGTCTTTGCATAAACTAGCTGTCTGCTGTAATAAAATTTTCCCAAAGAAGAGTATAGCTTATTGTAGTACTGTATTCTAAAATACACGTGAGATTTTATAAAGGAGATGCTTAATGATCTAGTAATGGTCAGTGCTTTTTTTTTTTTTTTTTAAAGATTTTATGTATTTGACAGAGACGGCGAGAGCAGGAATACAAGCAGGGGGAATGGGAGAGGGAGAAGCAGGCTTCCCTCCGAGCAGGGAGCCCGATGTGGGCCTCAATCCCAGGACCCTAGGATCATGACCCGAGCCAAAGGCAGATGCTTAACGACTGAGCCTGCCGGTCAGTGCTCTTGATGACAGTCCTTCTAGTGGGAGCAGTGAGAATTTTACATAACTGTTTACTTAGGGTGGCATTTGATGAGGATCAAGAAAAAAATTAAAGTTCTGTTTTCCAACTGTAAAAGTAGTATGTGTCCATTGTGAAAAATTTAGGTAATGGATGAAAGCATAAGACAGCTAATGACCCTGATGTGCAGAATGGTGAGCATATAGTATTGTCTTGCAGAAGATACAGTTCTGGTTGGAAGCTTTCAGGCGTGTAGTTTGTCTTAATTCAGTAACAGTGGAAACTTTTCATTTTGTTCGTGCTAATTCTGTCCATCCTGTAATCTTTCTTTTTTCTTAACTGACCGTCTCATTTAGCCATGGAATTGAACAGAATTGAACACGATACTCATGAAGGCCTAGAATGTTCCTTTGTTTTATTGTTGGTTGAGAATGAAGTGTATGTAGTGTTTCATTTTCAAAACAAAGGGAGGCATACAGCTATGGGGTAGAATTCCATTTTGCTGCGAGTGAAAAACCTTATGTAGCTCTTATATACACATGAAATTGGTGAAACAGACGGCTTGTGAAAGACTGAGTCTGATTTAGAGTTGCCCTGTAGATAGTGTTGCTCCACTGTATTCTGAGTGTGGGCTGGAGATGTGCCCTGAGGAAAATGTAGTTTCTGTAGAAATCAGTTTTTACCTCAGGGCATTTGTGCATATTCCCTTTCTGAGCATTTGTTTGTATCTTGGCGCATGGCCAATATGCCAGTTTTGAAACTGGGGTTTTAAAGTGAACACAAACACAAAGCCAAATGTTTTCAACAATGTTCAAATTGGAGAAAAAGGACATTTGGTCACCTGAATTCGCTAACCACAGAGAAGGAAAATGAACTTGTACCTTCCTCATGGTGGAAGGTCCCTTGCTTTGAAATCAGTCACCTAATTATCTTTTGTATCATGTGAGTTGAGAGATATAGGTGATTAGAAGTACTAGTAACACTGCTCTTCTTATTTTCTACAAATTATAAAACATGCAATTTGAGGATTCTGCTTGTATTCCTTTGGAGAAAGGAATTGCAGTCTTCGAAAATTCATAGGGAGATTTTGAGTAGCTAATATGAAAGATTCTGTTTGAGTTGGCTGTATTGGGTCAATGAAAATATAAACAATTATTTCTTTATTAAATATGAAACATAGGGGACACATGGGTGGCTCAGTCCCTTAGGTGTCTGTCTTCAGCTCAGGTCATGATCCCAGGGTCCTGGGATTGAGGCCCACATCGGGCTCCCTGCTTCTCGGGGACCTGCCTTCTCTCTCCCTCTCCCTCTCCCTCTCCCTTCTCCCTCTGCCTGCCGCTCGCTCCTCCTGCTTAGACTCTCTCTCTCTGTCAAATAAATAAATAAAATCTTTAAAAAAAAAAAAAAAAAAAAAGAAACGTAGGACCTCCTGCCTTTGAGATTATATTTATTTATTTATTTTTAAGATTTTTATTTTTATTTGAGAGAGAGAGAATGAGAGCGAGTGAGCATGAGAGGGGGAAGGTCAGAGGGAGAAGCAGACCCCTTGCCAACCAGGGAGCCTGATGCAGGACTTGATGCAGGACTTGATCCCGGGACTCCAGGATCATGATCTGAGCTGAAGGCAGTCACTCAAACAAATGAGCCATCCAGGCGCCCTGAGATTATATTTATATTAAATTTCTAACATAAAGTATAACTTGGTTTGTTTGCTTTATTATAACTTTAGAAATTTTCTGTATTAATTTAAAAAGTATATAACCTTACGATGCCCAAAATCATAATGATTATTTTTTCCTCTTTATATCCTTTATCAGTTCACTAACCAATATACTGGATACTTGTATTTGTAGGAAGTTGGAAGACTTCAGAATAGAGAAAGGTGAAGAGGAAAGAAATCTTTATATAATAGGGAGAAAAAGGAAGACTCTCCAGCTCACACAGAAGGTAATCTCAATTCTGTTTTCTTAGGAATAATCACAAGTTAAAATGAATTTATACCTTTTTTTTTATCAGTAAGCATATTAGTAACTTTTGCCTGAAACAGAATATTTCATGCTCAAGGTCTTCTGTTTGGGATTTAAAAATAGTAGACATAAGGTTGTACAGCTATTAGGAAAGAGTAGTCTGAAACTTGAGGGAAGGAAGTAGCCCAATGCCTAAGTGTCCTGAAGGATTCTAGAAAACTGCTGTCTGATAACCACTCAGGTTAAGAATTGGAATGTTACAGGCCCATTCCAAGCATTTCAGATCCATTCCCACTCACTGACTTCAATAGCAAACCAGCTGTTTGACTTCTAAAGCTTCCAGTTAGCTTTGTCTCCTTCTGAAGTTTATCCAGATGATGCACTTAAAAAAAAACAAAAAAAACTTAGATGTTAATAATGGTTTGTGACCCTCCAAAGCTCATCCTGCTGGAGAAAATCTCATTCTTTCATATATAGTTTCTCTTTTGATTTTCATGAATATCACATGGGCAGCATTAACATTGATTCATGGTAGATGCACAATGTATGCAAGATCAGTGCTACAGAACTTTGTTGGAAGGTGGTTGTGTTTCTGGAACTTGCTCTCATTTCACCACTCAGTCTTGAAGGCACGTCAGGACAGATGACCTGTGCAGGCCCGGCTGCCGTGACCTGCCTCGTCGTTCAGCCTGATGCTTGATGATTTTGTATATGACTTGGGTTTTGAGAATGAAGTAAAAATAGTCTTTGTCTTTAACTTAAAAGTGATTTAACTCATTATGTCAAGTACTGAAAAGAAAAAAAAATGTTGACTGAATGAATATCTTTGGCCTGAGTTAGGGTGTTTTCTCATAAAAAAAAAAATTTGAAAGTTAAATTCACTAAAATCATTTTTATGAAACTAATAAGTTTTTTCAGTTCTACTTTTGCTGGAAGAATAAGTTTTGGAAGATTTTAAAAATTTTGATTACATTGCTATTTGTTATGTATTCATAATTTTCTAATTTGGTTATACTATTTGATATATTATAGTCTATTCAGTTAAATTATATTAAAATCCAAGAAATAGTTAAAAAGTTAAATGTGAAGTGCTTTAAAATTTTCAATTTAATCTCTAACTCAAAAATTATGATTCTTAATCTTGTTTGAGTAAAAAGTCTTAAGCTTTACACTTAACCATCTTAGGTCCTAAGCCTGGTTAGATACAGTATGCAAACACTGACCACATAGATCTGTGGCATTACTTTTTTGGGGGGAGCAAATTAGGAAAAAGTTCAGAGTACCTGTAGGGGGTACTGTGTTGCAAAAATGTCAAACACTAAGTGAAATCTTGGAGTATGCAATCTTTTGGATCTGGCTTAGTCATTTGGCTTGATGAGATTTATCTGTATTGTGAGTAGGTGAGGTCTATCTGTTTTCATTGCTGTATAATATTCCTTTGACTATGCTGCTATTTATTCAGTCTGTTCTTGAATATAGTTCACTATTAGTCATAATTCTCCTTTCAACATTTTGTATATATCTTTTGGTATCTGTGTATTTCTTTTAAGTATATGCCTTAGAGTGAAATTTTTGGATTATAGGATATGCGTATATTCCACTCAGTAGTTTATGCCCCGTGCCATTTCAGAATGATTGCACTTCTACCTGTAGTGAGGTATGTGTGAAAATTTCATTATGTTTATAGATTTCTCTCTTTCTACTCGTTTTTCTTTATATGGTTGCAGCTATATTACTTGGTACATACACATTTAGAATTTCCTTTATCCCTACTGAACTGAACCTTTTCTCGTTGTGAATTTTCACCCCTTATTTCTAGTAATGTTTTATTCTCCAAATTCTTTATACAGCTATGCTAACTTTCCTTTGGCTGGTGCTTGCATAGCATGTTTTCCTCCTCCTGACATTGCAGTTACATGTATATTATTTAGGCCCATTCCAAAGGGCCTGGTTTTCTTTTTTGTTAGGCTGCTGCTTTTCTGAACTTTTTTTCTGACCTCTATTTCACTTTATTCTGTTTAGCTCTGTGTAATCTGGTGTTAAACCCATCGTGTTCTTACTGTTAGTTACTGTTTTTCTTAGTTCAGAATTTTTATATAGTCCCTTTTTAGAGCTTCCAGTTTTCTGCTAAAGTTCTCATTATTTTAATTTCTTTTATTTTTTCTCATTATTTTAATTTCTTAAAAATCAGTCATATTTACTTTAAAAATCCGTGTCTGATAATTTATTTTAGTATCTTGTTCCCTGTTTCCATTGCTTGTTAATTTTTTTTTTTTAAAGATTTTATTTATTTATTTGACAGAGAGAAAGAGATCACAAGTAGGCAGAGGCAGGCAGAGAGAGGGAGAAGCAGGCTCCCTGCTGAGCAGAGAGCCCGATGTGGGGCTCGATCCCAGGACCCTGAGACCATGACCTGAGCCGAAGGCAGAGGCCTTAACCCACTGAGTCACCCAGGCGCCCCACTTGTTAATTTTTCCCTCTCATTTTTTACCACCACATTTTCTTTGTTATCTATGGTTTTGACTGAATATTAAATGTTAGAGATTATTTGAAGCCTAGGATGATATTTCTTCCCCTGGAGAAGATTTAGGTTTGGTTTTGGTAAACTGCTAGGGCCATTGTCAAGCCTGTATTGCCTTAATCCAAACAAGGATGGGGCTATAGTTCCTTTGGATTACTGCTCTTCTGTAGTTTACTGATAGGGCTAGGCAGTACCCTTTGATTGAATAGCCAAACCCTGGAGTGTTCTCCCCATATAGGAGGCTCTGAATTGCAATTTTTTGTAAGCCTAATTTAATCAGTTTAGTCTGTCAGTGTTTTGCCTACCTGTTCGACCCTTCAGCTTCCTCTTTTAGAGTGAAATTCTAGGATTTTGTTTTGTTGTTTGCACTCTCTTTTTTATCTTGGGCCTACAGTTCTTTATAGGTTTAATTAGGTAGATGCCCCCAAACTTATTTTTAAAGAAATATCTTTTGAGGGGCATCTGGGTGACTCAGTTGTTAAGTGTCTGCCTTTGGCTCAGGTCATGATCCCAGGTTCCTGGGGACAAGCCCTGCATCAGGCATCCTGCTCAGTGGGAAGCTGTTTTATCCTCTTCCTCTCCCTCTGCTTATGTTCCGTCTCTCACTGTTTCTCTCTCTGTCAAATAAACAAATTTTAAAAAATAATTAAATATATTTTGAGAAATTTTCTTGTTCTTAATGGTAGTTTGGTCAACCTGTGCTTACACATTTCAGTCATGAAACTCACTAATAGGAGTTTTTGTTTTAACAAAAATCAGTACTGACAAACTAAGGAAAGCACAATTCATTTTCTTCTTCTTCTTTGTTTTTTTTAAGATTTTATTTATGTATTTGACACACAGAGAGCAAGATCACAAGTAGGCAGAGAGGCAGGCAGAGAGAGAGGAGGAAGCAGGTTCCCTCCTGAGCAGAGAGCCTGATGTGGGGCTCAATCCCAGGACCCTGAGATCATGACCTGAGCTGAATGGAGAGGTTTTTAACCCACTGAGCCATCTAGGCGCCCAGCACAATTCATTTTCAAATCAGCCAGTGGTGTATTGAAATAAGACACCAGTACGACACAGAAGGCACTAATGTGAAAATTAATTTGTTTATCAGTTCAAGGAATATGTGGTTTCATTGAGTGATTTCACATACAACTTGGGTATTTGGGGAATAGCAGGCTCCTTCCACACTTTAAAAAAATGCAGTCTCTTTTATTTGGATAATTTTTAAAGATTAATTGTTTTGATAAAATATGATATTTTAAAAATTCAAGCAGAGGGGCACCTGTGTGGCTCAGTCGTTAAGCATCTGCCTTTGGCCCAGGTCAGATCCCAGAGTCTTGGGATCGAGCCCCACATCGGGCTCCCTGCTCCGCGGGAAGCCTGCTTCTCCCGCTACCATTCCCTCTGCTTGTGTCCCCTCTCTCGCTGTGTTTCTCGCTGTCAAATAAATCTTTAAAAAAAAAAAAAAAAAATTCAAGCAGAGCTGAAAAGTACTGAAAACAAATCCTCTAAAAATTTAAAATTTGGAAATAAGTGGGGTTAATATTTGAGGATTATTTCAGATATTTCTCTATACCTGTGTTCCTTAATGTTGGTGATAGCATCATAGTATACGAATATATATTTTCATTTCTAAGTTATATATTCTAAGGAGTATCCCTTTGGGGTTATTGTTGTTTTATATATATATATACATATATATATATATATATATATATATATATATAAAAGATTTATTTATTTATTTATTTGACAGAGAGAGAGATTACAAATAGGCAGAGAGGCAGGCAGAGAGAGAGAGGGAAGCAGGCTTCCCGCTGAGCAGAGAGCCTGATGCGGGGCTTGATCCCAGGACCCTGAGATCATGACCTGAGCCGAAGGCAGAGGCTTTAACCCACTGAGCCAACCAGGCGCCCCTGTTGTTATATTCTTTTTTCTTTTTAATTTTTATTAACATATAATGTATTATTTGCCCCAGGGTACATGTCTGTGAATCGTCAGGCTTACACATTTCACAGCACTTAACATAGCACATACCCTCCCCAATGTCCACAACCTGTTGTTATATTCTTAATGGCAAAACAGTTAACATACAGTTTAGTTTGGAAAATGCTGATCTAATGTGCCTCATTTATCATGTCTTCTAAGTACCTTAAAAGTAAAAATGCCAAGTTTAATTTAACATATCTGTGTGTGTGTGTGTGCATTTGAATTGTTAGTATTTTTTATTTTTGCCTTTAATTCCTTTTGGAATTTGAAAGGATGCCCATCTTGCTGATGATTGTACTTATTTGGGTGTTGATTTCCATCTGCATATTTGTGTTTCAGTCTGACTCGGTGGTTTTGCTGTCACAGTCTAGGCAGAGGACGTGCAGGCGCAAATATCCAAATTATGGTAGAAGAAATCTTGGCCGGCTTGAGTTATCTTCTGGAAATGACTCCTCAAGCTCTATGAGACATGTGAGTTTTGTAACTTTATATAAAATAATGTTCAATAATTTGTCTTCATTCTTTCCTTTGAATCTGCTGAGTGACTAATGAATTTTTTGCAGCTTTGTTGGGATACTTAGCATACAAGTGTATAATCCAGTACCTCTAGCGTATTAACAGAACTGTGCTATAATCACTACTGTTTAACTTCAGAGTATTTTCATGGCCTCTAAAACGAAATCTTCTACTCATTTGCAGTTACTTCCCAGCCCACCTCACTCAGCTCCTGGCAACCACTTTCTGTCTATATTGGTTGATTGGCCTATTCTGGGCATTTTATATAAATGGAATCGTACAATATGATTTTGTGACTGGCTTTTTTCGCTTAGCATAATGTTTCCAAAGTTGATCCATGTGTACCATGTATCCATGCTTTCTTTTGGCTCTTATGAATAATGTAGCTTACTAACAAACAGGTTTTTGATAGAATATAAGCTTTCATTTCATTTGGTATCTAGGAGTCAGCTTCCTGGGTCATGTGGTAACTCTATATTTTAATCTTTTGAGGAATTGCTAAAACGTTTTCCAAAGCAGCTGCACTGTTTTATATTCCCATAAGTAATATGTGAGGATTCTAGTTTCCCCACATCCTTATCAGCACTTGGAAACGTCTGTACTTTTGATTTTAGCCATCCTAGCGGGTGTGAAGGGGTAGCTCACCGGTTTTGATTTGCGTTTCCCTAATGATTAATGATGTGGAACGTGTGCTTATTTCCTGTCTGTCCTTGGGGAAATGTTTGTGCAAATCTGTCGTTCATTTTTCGTTTTTGTTTTTTATTTTTATTTTTTTATTGCTGCGAAAGTTTTATTCTGGATATAAAAGTCCTTTGCAGATACAGGGCGTATACATATTTTCTCCCATTCAGAGTGCTGGTGTTACACTTATTTGATGGTTTGTTTCCTTTGAAGCACAAAAAAGTTTTGTGAAGTTTGAGAAAATCCAATTGTTGTTTTTTAACTTAGTTGCTTGTGCTTTTGCTATCATAGCTAAGCCTTTCTCTAACCCTTTCTCTTGACTTTGAAGAATCACATGGAATTACTGGTCTTCATTTTGATTTTTGAGGGGAAGCCAATATTTTTGTAAAGAGTCTTTAGAACTTAATAGGATGTTAATATTTTCTAATCAGTAATGTTTTGAGGTTTGAAATGTTCTGATAAACAATTTATTTAATTCTATTACAAAGTAGTAGTTCAGCATAGTGTTTGAGATTAAATCTAAATTCTTCCACTCCGACAAGTTGTTTAACCTTTTTGTGCCTCTGACCGGATCTGTAAAAGCAGTTGGTGTTAGCATATATTCCTCAGAGGTGTGAGAACTTACTTGATTGTGAAGTGTTTAAAACAGTGCCTAATACCCAATAATAGTGGCTGCTATTATCACCAGCCTTTTAATTTATCTGACTTTGTTTTATGTGATGAGACTGTTTTTACATTAGTTTCTTCTTATTTATAATGAATTGAGCGTGTTTTAACCCTTTCTTAATAGTTTTGGGGAGTTAATGACAGACATTCCCACCTTTCCACTATGGTTTCTGGTTTATGCTTACTGTGTCCTTTCTTATACGTGTATATTTTATTGTCTCTCCTAGATGCTCTTTGGCCCTTAACTTTTTTCACTTAAAATATTCTTGAACCCACTCCCTATCAGTTCTTAAATATCTTCCCTATGGTTTTTTAGGAGTTGTATCACACCTAATTGTGGGCTTGTAACAGTTTATTATTTAACCACTTTCTGACTTATGGGCATTTAGGACATTTCCAGTGTTGTTGTCATAAATAGTGTCACAATGAATAATCTTTTTGTATGTAGTTTTATCCTGTTGGGGGATGTAATTTGGGAGTGAGTACATTCCTGGGAATGGGATTGCCAGGTCCAAAGATGGATGCCTATGAGTTGTATGAGATAGTGATAAAAAATATTCTGCTGAAGGAGGCTTCCAACGTGGCGTTCCTACCAGAGGCGCTGAGGAGTGCCTGTTTCCCTACCTGTTGGCCAACAAAGTGTGTTATACTTGATAATTTTTACTAATTTAGTGGGTGAGAGATGGTATCTTCGTATAGTTTAATTTTTATGTTTTGACTGTTCTTTTAGTGTGGTAAAATATATATGACATAAAATGTATCATTTTAACTGTTTTTCTGCGTACAGTTCATTGGCATTAACTACATCTACAGTGTGTGCGGCCATCACTGCTGTATGTTTCTGGCTCTCTCACCATCCCAGACACTCTGTGCTCACTAAACACTAACTCTGTTCCCTTCTCCATCACTGGTAGCCTGCCTCTACTTTCTGTCTCTAATTTGGCTCTGCTAGGGACTCCTATTAAGTGGAATTTTGCGATATTTGTTCTTTTGTCTTTGGTTTATTTCACAGAAAGTTTTATTTATTTATTTATTCATTCATTCATTTATTTAAAAATATACATATATATAACACATATGTTATATATATATAATATACACATATATAACATGTAATGTATTATTTGCCCCAGGGTACATGTCTGTGAATCGTCAGGCTTACACATTTCACAGCACTTACCATAGCACATACCCTCCCCAATGTCCACAACCCAGCCACCCTATCCCTACCCGCCCCCCCCCCACCTCCCAGCCACACTTAGTTCATTTCATGAGTCTAGGAGTCTCTTATGGTTTGTCTCCCTCCCCATCCCTTCCTGTTTCATTTCTCTCCCCCCACCCCCACCCCCAAACTCCCTCCTTGCCTCTCAAATTCTTCATATCAGAGAGATCATGTGATAATTGTCTTTCTCTGACTG
>CM053603.1:180409256-180468987 GCA_028646535.1 Procyon lotor
TCTTTTTTCCACTGGATATTCTTTCCTGCCTTGTCAAAGATCAGTTGACCATAGAGTTGGGGGTCCATTTTTGGGCTCTCCATTCTGTTCCATTGATCTATGTGTCTTGTTTTTGTGCCAGTACCACACTCTCTTGATGATTACAGCTTTGTAATAGAGCTTGAAGACTGGAATTGTGATGCTGCCGACTTTGGTTTTCTTTTTCAACATTCCTCTGGCTATTTGTGGTCTTTTCTGGTTCCATATAAATCTTAGGATTATTTGTTCCATGTCTTTGAAATAAATTGATGATATTTTGATAGGGATTGCATTAAATGTGTAGATTGCTTTAAGTAGAATAGACGTTTTCACAATGTTTGTTCTTCCAATCTATGAGCATGGAACGTTTTTCCATTTCTTGGTGTCTTCCTCAATTTCTTTCATGAGCACTTTGTAGTTCTCTGAGTACAGATTCTTTGCCTCTTTGGTTAGGTTTATTCCTAGGTATCTTGTGGTTTTGGGTGCAATTGTAAATGGGATCAACTCCTTAATTTCACTTTCTTCTGTCTTGCTGTTGGTATATAGAAATGCAACTGATTTCTGTGTATTAATTTTATATCCTGATACTTGACTGAATTCTTGTATGAGTTCTAGCAGTCTTGGAGTGGAATCTTTTGGGTTTTCCACATAAAGTATCATATCATCTGCAAAGAGTGAGAGTTTGGGGGCTCCTGGGTGGCTTAGTCGTTAAGCGTCTGCCTTCGGCTCAGGTCATGGTCCCGGGATCCTGGGATCAAGCCCCACATCGGGCTCCTTGATCGGCGGGAAGCCTGCTTCTCCTGCTACCATTCCCTCTGCTTGTGTTCCCTCTCTCGCTGTGTTTCTCTCCGTCAAATAAATAAAATCTTACAAAAAAAAAAAAAAAAGAAGAGTGGGAGTTTGACTTCTTCTTTGCCAATTTGGATGCTTTTTATTTCTTTTTGTTGTCTGATCGCTGAGGCTAGGACTTCTAGTACCATGTTGAATAGCAGATAGTGGGTATCCCTGTTGTGTTCCTGATCTCCAGGGAAAAGCTCTCAGCTTTGAGAATTGATATTGGCTGTGGGTTTTTCTTAGATGGCTTTGATGATGTTGAGGAATGTACCCTCTATGCCTACACTGTGAAGAGTTGATCAACAAAGGGTGTTGTACTTTTTTACTCCTCTAATTTTTGTACTGCTCATTGATTTCTTTTGTCTAATTGCATTGCTTAATTCTTCCAGCACAGTGCTGAATAGTAGTGGAGATAGTGGTTCATATTCCTGTTGGTGGACGCATATCTACCATTTTCCCATTAAAAAAGATGCTTTATTTATATGTGCTTTATTCATATCTACAGTATACACATATATTTTATTTTGCTAAGGAGATATCAACTAATGTTCATTTTCTTTTTTTTTTTAATGCTCATTTTTTTATGTTGTTTTTGAAAAGCAGGACTGATTATAGATTTTTTTTTTCCTTTTTAAATCATGACTATTATCAGTCTTATGATTTTTGTCTTTATATCTGTTAATTTGGTGTGTTTTTAAGTAATGGGGAACTTTTAAACTAATACCTGTTTAAAAATGTGACATAGATAATGTGGAATATTAAAATCACTTGGCCTTTTAAAATCATAATTTTGTGGTTTGGTATAGTTGATTTATTTCCATCGATATGAATTCATTCACCTGTGTTGCAGTGAGGTGTGGGGGTGGTGGGGGCTCTTGTGGTTGGGTGGAGCTGGATGAGTGTGTGTGTATGTGTAATGTGTAGGGAAGCAGGATAGAGATTGTGACATTGTGTATATGCATGTTGGTTTAATTCCATTTTGGTTTGGAAAGCACTGATGGTAGAAAACATTTAAAAGCTTTCTAGTTAGCCAGATTTTTAATTCCAGTTCCTCTACTTACCCTCCTGTGACCCCAGGCACGTTAACTTTACTTGTCTTATCCTTGGGTGTTCCTACAGATGAAGAGCTAGTAATGTACAGGTAGGGACCTGGGAGACAATACAAAACTCATAGGCAGGGTGGATCCAAGTTTTGTGGGGTTGAAGCTTGTGTAATTTTAGGGACTTTTTTTTTCTTTAAAGAAAAGTAACTCAAAGTTTCAGGTAGATTATGCCACCTTGATTTGATAGGTAAGTTAAATCAGAATCTCTGAAACTTAGTGTTGTTAGTGCTCTTAATTCTCCCTCTGTTAACAGGTGTTTGGAGAGTTGGGATAACATAAGACATTTCATAGGGTGTATGGTGTCTAGTAGTAGCTTTCAAGGGTTTGTTTTTATTACTGTGATTTTTTAAAAAAATTGATTCGAGCATGAGAAGTACACTCCTGTTTAGTAGTTCTGTTCTGCTAGGCCTAGAATCTACTCCTGGAATAGCACTGGGCTCACTTTGAGAAACTATAGAATGTGTTGACTTGATAGTTTGCCCATTCCAATGAAATAAAAGTACTGTTGTTGTTTTTCTTTTAAAGATTTTATTTATTTGAGAGAGAGGGAGAGAGAGAGAGAGAGAGAGATCACAGAGGGAGATTTAGAGGGAGAAGCAGACTCCTGCTGAGCAAAGAGCCCATTGTGGGACTCAATCCCAGGACCCTGAGATTCTGACCTGAGCTGAAGGCAGATGCTTAACCAGCTGAGCCACCCAGATGCCCCCAAAATTAGATATTAACTTGAGATTTTGTCTTCTGAGTTTTGAATCTTATTGACATTTTCATTGTCCATTATCAGAGCTCCCAAGGTAAATGCTGTTATAGGAAAAGGTCCTGTCTCAGTTTATAAGTACCTCCCTGGGATCCATGGCCAGAACTTAAAGTGGATTGCTACCATCAGTGTTGTGGGAATCAAAAAGTTGTTTGTTCCCCTCTCTTCACTTTAAAAAAAAAAAAGACTGTTTTGGAGCAGTTTTAGGTTTACAGAAAAATTACACAGTGAGTACAGTGTATTCCCATACACTCTCTTATTTGCACACAGTCTTTCCTATTAGTAACATCTTGAATTAGTGTGGTGCATTTGCTGTAGCCAGTGAGTTGAAGTCCCTGGTTTACATTAGGGATCACTGTGTGTTGTATAGCTCTGTGGGTTTTGACAAATGCATAATCTGCCGTGTCAATATCTACCACAACAGCATCAGACAGAACAGTTTCACTGCCCTAGAACCCCGCTGGGCTATACTTACTCTTCTCTCCCTCCTCCTGAGCCACTGATCTTTTTACTATTTCCATAGACTTTTCTAGAATGCCATAGAGTTGGGTCATAACAGTAGCCTTTTCAGATTGGCTACTTTCTAGTAATAGGAGTTTTAAATTTCCTCTACAACTTTTTGTGGCTTGATTTTTCATTTCTTTTTAGAACTAAATAGTATTCCATTATCTGGATTTATGACAGTTTATTCATTCACCTGCTGAAGGACATGTTGGCTGCTTCTAAGTTGTGGCAGTTGTGAATAAAGCTGTTATAAACTTACATGTATAGGTTTTGTGTGGACAGTACTTTTAATGCATTTGGGTAAATACCAAGGAGCATGTTTATTGCATCGTATGGTAAGGCCTTGTTGTACAGCTTTGTGAGAAACTTCCAGACCTCTCCCAGTTGGCCATGTTGTATTTTGCATTTCCATAATCAATGAGGGGAAGACCCTGTTACTGCATGTTGTTAAGGTGTCTGTTCTTCCCAGCTTCATCTGGAGATTCGACACAGTCCCAATCAAAATCCCGAGTTAATTTTGTGGATATTGGCAGAGTGATTCTAAAGTTTTATTTGGAGAGCAAAAAGGCCTCGGATACTGAAGAATGTAGTGGGAGGACTGAGTACCTGACATTAGGAGTTAAGTAGAAATCTATAGTTTTTAAAACAATATGGCATTGGTGAAAGCATAGATAATAGTTCAGTGGAACAGAATAGGGAATCCCAGAAATAGACCAATCCATAGATGATCAAGCAGCATTTGACAAAGGAGCAAAGACAACTCAGTGGATAAAACATAGCTTTTTTAACAAATGGTGTTGGAACGACTGGATATCCACATGTAAAAAAAAAAAAAGTCTAGATGAAGACTTCTCACAAAAACTAACTCAAAATGGATCATAAACTTAATATAAAATGCAAAACTGAAATTTCTAGAAGATAGCATATAATAAAACATAGGGGACCTTGGGTATGGCAGTGACTTTTTAGATAGAATACCAAAAGCATGATCCATTAGAGAAAAATGTGATAAGCTAGACTTCAGTGAAATTAAAATCTGCTCTGGGAAAGATACTGTTAAGAGAATGAAAAGGCAAACCTATTGACTGGGAGATAATATTTGTAGAGCTCCTATCTGATAAAGGACTTGTATTTAAAATATACCTTGAATTCTTAAAACACATTATAAGAAAACACAAAGTCCAGTTTCAGAATCAGCACAATGCCTGACACCTCATCAGAGAATATCTACAGGTCGTATGGAAGGATGTGCAACCTCAGTCCTAGGGATGAGAGCAGGACAATGAGAGCCCATTGCATACCTCTCACGATGGCCTAAGTCCAGCAAAACACTGCGAACGTTTACATTGACGTTTTATGAGCCTCATTCAGAGAAGGGCCGGCTGTACTAACAGTAATAGCATTAAGTCTTAGACTCCCATACCTTATGCTTGATAAGAAAAAGAATATAGTAAAGACATTTACTTCTTGTTTTTTTTAGTCTATCTAATTCTTTCTTGCCCAAAGGCCCAAGATGATTAGGACAAAGTGCAGTTTCTCTTGACTTATGTTATTTAATCTCCAAAATCAGGATCTTTATGTTATCTCTCCCCCCCACCCCCCCAATAGGAGACTTCCTGTGATCAGAGTGAAGGCTCTTGTTCTTCTGAAGAAGAAGAGTGGAGGAGTGATCGGAGAAGTGAAAGTGACAGTGAGAGTTCAAGGTATCTACTTTTCCTTGTTCCCATTTTTTTTTGCAGTTTAGTCATAGGCTTGGATGCAGCGGGACACAGATGGCATTAAAGACGTAAGAGCTCACGTGAGTCTGTGGGACAACTGACTTTTTAATACATTTAAAAGGAGAAGAAAACTGGGTTAACAGCTATTTCTATAGAAAATATTTTGGGTATTTTTGATTGTAAACATCTGAGCCTGCAGGATATTGGGCGTGTATACTCAAAATCCGTCTGGTCTTGGGCTGCCTTTATAATGAGTAGTATCCAAAGTATATGTGGTAATACCATCATTCTGTTTATTATTAGTTAATACATGTGTTGACCTTGTGTTTAGTTTTGGTATCCAAATTTCATGGGACCAAGATGTTAACATCTGTTCCTTCTCCTGGTAAATAAATGTCAGCTTCACCTTTGACAGATGCTCAAGCCAGAAACCTGGACCTCTTTCTCTTTTCATGAACATATCCATCACCACATGTAGGAAGGTGCCTCTGCCAAATAGGACTCAAAGTACCTTCTTTCTGTTTTCACTGGGCCTGTGCTTATTGAGACCACCATACTGTATTCTGTTTCATTTCTTGACTTCTTTTATTCCATTATGATTAGGAGCTGGAGTAATTTTTAGAACACTTGTCTATTTTATTTTATTTATTTATTTTTAAAAAATATTTTATTTATTTATTTGACAGATCACAAGTAGGCAGAGAGGCAGGCGGAGAGAGAGAGGGAAGCAGGCTCCCTGCTGAGCAGAGAGCCCGATGCGGGGCCCGATCCCAGGACCCTGAGATCACGACCTGAGCCAAAGGCAGAGGCTCTAACCCACTGAGCCACCCAGGCGCCCCTATTTTATTTTTTAAAAAATTCATTTTTAATTATGAAATAGACATAAAATTTACTATCTTAACCATTGTTAATTGTATATTTCAGTAGTGTTAAGTACATCCCATATCGTCTTGCACCCGCTCCCCAGGGCTTGATGCAAAACTGAAAGTGTATACCTCTCAAATAGTGATTCTCCACTTTGTGTTCTCGTCCCCTGACAACCACTGTTATGCTTTCTACCTCTATAATTATTATCTTTTAATTCAGCTTTTCTTGAATTTTATTATACAAAGCAGGTACTCTTAAATTTTTTTCTGAATAGCTCTTTTTTTTAATAAACAGCTCTTAGAAATGTGTGTGTCAGTTTGAGTGTGTTTTATTGAGCCGGAGAAGTATGTGGTTGGCCAGTGATGGCCCAGTAAGTCCTTTGTCGTCATTTCCTGTATTTTCTGAAGCTGGTAGTGGGCAGGGGGCTCATTTTCTGGATCTAGTTTCCTGTTTGACTCTACTTCTGCCCCGCGGTGGGCTACAAGTTCCTCTTGTGGATCTTCTGTCATATCAGGAAAAGGTACCCCTCTTGGCAGGAAGCTCGACTACTTACAACTTTCTGTTTATTGTGGTTGTGTTTTCCTTGGGCTTCTTACTCTGTTCACAGATGGTTTTTCATTCCAGTTAAAATTTCTAGTCTATTCCTAGCCACCTTTCACTTGGGGTTGGGGAGAGGGGCCTACTCTGATGGTTCCATGTGGTCCCCTGTTTTCATAACTACACTCTGTCTTCTGAAAGGGGATCGTTGGTTGGCTCTAAATGTTGTATTCCACGATGTCTCCTCTATTATACTTTAAAAAAATTCTTCAGGCTTACATCCTTTCCTAATTTCCAGTGTCAGTGAAGGTTTCTCTCTTTCTCATGATTTCTGGTCATTTCAGTATTCGCTGATGGTGAAGGCAGGGTGTTCAAGATAAATCTTACTACGATACTTCTTTCCTTCCCTCTTCATCTCTTCTCTTAATGTTATGTGACTAATTTGCTATCAGGGCTTAGATTTTGGTTCCCTGCAGCTTACACTGTTTTCCTTTGCCAGTGACTCGTCATCTCGATATTCTGATTGGACCGCTGACGCGGGTATCAATCTGCAGCCACCTCTACGGACGTCATCGCGTCGGCGAGTTACCCGTTTTTGCAGTAGTTCAGAGGATGAGATGTCTGCTGAGAATTTATCTCCTCCAAAGAGGAGACGAAAGAGAAAGAAAGAAAATAAGCCTAAAAAAGAGGTAAGAGAAGTGTATCTTTAAAAACATCTTTTTACATTTTTTATATAGGTGTTTCTGTCCATATTTAGAAATTAAAAATCTTGGGACCCCTGTGTGGCTCACTTGGTTGAGCAGCTGCCTTCAGCTCAGGTCATGATTCCAGGGTCCTTGGATTGAGCCCCACATCAGGCTCCCTGCTTGGTGGGGAGCCTGCCTCTCCCTTTGCCACAGCTCCTCCCGCTTGTGCGCTCTCTCGCTCTGTCAAGTAAATAAAATAAAATAAAAAATGAAAGATCTTTGGGAAATTGGAGCTTTTATATTCTTTTGACACTGTTAAGTTATCATAACTCAAATGTAAAATGGAATTTATATTTGGAAAAGCTACTCTATTATGAAGCCACCTGTGTCGAATCTGCCCCAAATTGGCCTTGGCACCGACTCCTTCCCCAGTTTGACACTTAAAGGAGGAGCTCTGTTTTGCTCAGAATCCCCCTATAACTCTTCATCTTCTTCTGTTAATCAACACCAGAAATATGCTTCAGGGCATTTTAGGGTACTTTCTTCTTGTTTGTCTGTTTCTTATTGTCTGTTACTGTATCTGACGTGTTCTCTTTCATTTGGCATGTTCATATTCTTACTTGTGCTGTTCCTATTTCTCACCATATGCACAGTGCTTGTGTCATGCAGATGGTGGCCGTTGTTTAAAGATGCACATCTTTGTACTCACTCTCTGTTGCTGTGTAACAGATCACCCTGAAACTTAGCTCCTTAAAACCACAGACATGTATTCGTGTTTGGATGGATTGGGGATTTGAGGGCTGATTAGCTGATTAGGTGATTTTTGGCTCACAAGATTGCAGTTGCCACGTTGGGTTAGGGTTAGGGTCTGAAGGTTTGACTGAAGCCAGCTGATCTTCTTTGGAGCTTATTCATTGGGCACTTGGCTCGTGGACTTAGTTCCTCACCACATGGGCCCCTCTGTAGTGCTACGTGGGCGTCTGCAGGACATGGTGGCTGGTTCTCCCTGAGCAAGTGATCCTGAAGGGTAAGCAAGGGGTGAGCCTGAATTCCTGTGACAGCCTCGTCTTCGAAGCCTCTCGTCCCTTCTGTTTTATTGTATTTGTTAGAAACAATTCCAGTCCCCCCTCAAGTGGGGATGTGGCTGCACCTCTGGAAGAGGCAAGGAGGAGGATCAAAGAGTTTATGGTCATGTTTATTTTTATTTTTTAAAAGATTTTATTTATTTAGTAGAGACACAGATAGTGAGGGAGATAGCGAGAGATAGCAGATTCAGGGAGGAGAGGGAGAAGCAGGCTCCTGCTAATAATGAGCAGGGAGCCCAACCTGGGACTTGATCCCAGGACCCTGGGATCATGACCTGAGCCAAAGGGAGATGCTTAACCGCCAGAGCCACCCAGGCGCCCCTGTGGTCATGTTTTCAAATCACCAGTTTTAAAACCTCCGATCAAGAGGAGACTCTGTGATGATTAGGTCGTGGTAAAATTCAGAACGGTGTCGGTAGAGCAGGCTGTTCAAGAGGATTTAGGTTGGAAATTAGGTCCCTTCTGTAGGATGTGAAGTGTTAACAAAGAATATATTAGAAGAAATTCAGGAGATGCTAGAAAAGTGCTGGGTAGATCTACAATACTTTCACAAGTGATACATTCCTGTGTATGTTAAGGAATCCAATATGTATGCTATTTAAAATCTAATCATCAGGTGACATGTACATAAATAGGCACTCACAGTGGTGAAGTTTCTTTTGTTTGTTGTTGTTTTAAAGATTTTATTTGTCACAGAGAGAGCGATAGAGCGCAGGCAGGGGAAGCAGCAGGCAGAAGAAGCAGGCTGACCAGTGAGTGGGGAGCCCGATGTGGGACTTCATCCCAGGAATCACAACCTGAGCCGAAGGCAGCTACTTAAATGATGGAGCCACCCAGCCGTCCCATGTTTTTCAGTTAAACAGTTGTATGCATGTCCTTTCTGATGTACTAAACTTTGTTCTGTCCACCTTGGCAGAATTTGCGGAGGATGACTCCAGTGGAACTTGCAAATATGGAACATTTATATGAATTTCATCCTCCAGTTTGGATAACTGACACCACACTTCGAAAGTCTCCTTTTGTTCCTCAAATGGGTGATGAGGTGAGAGTAATAAAATTTAAAAATGTGAATATGGACATCATAAGACAAAATATTTTACTGTTAGGTTTTACTTTTTAAATGTATGCTTTTTGCAGGTAATATATTTTCGACAGGGTCATGAAGCTTATATTGAGGCTGTCAGAAGAAATAACATATATGAACTGAACCCTAACAAGGAGCCATGGAGAAAAATGGATCTCAGGGTAAGACGATAGTGTTATTAAATCATTAAACATTTAGCACATGTATAGTTAAATATTTATAAATCCATTAAAAATAAACCTACTGGAGGCATATTTCATTACTATCTTTCCATTGGTTTTCTACTTTCTGCTGTCACCTTGTAAGACTTAGGATCCTGCAGGAAGCCGTGTTTGTCAGTGGGCGGTCTGTGTGTACGGCCGAGCGGCCTGCAGACCTGCGCGGTACAGTCTTTCAGGAAGGCAGCTTGGCAGTGTATACCAGTAATACTAAAATGCATGTGTCTAGGATACATGTTCAAAAGAAGTGCAACTTTTTTTGTATGACTGTTTTTTCCGTTTATTTGAAGCACTGTAAAAAAAAAAATTGGTATACTTTGGAAATTCAGGGGCAAGAAGTGCAACTTTTTAAGAGAGGAAATACAAATTGGAAAAAAGGTTGGACCCCATGCATTATAGACTAGATTACTGAAAACACTATAGACTGCCCCTGTACTTAACCAATTTTATAATTTTTTTTTTTAAATAACACTTAAAGAAAAGTCCCACATTTTAGCAAGTAACAAAGGTTTTGGTTTGTTACCAGTTTATTCACAGTGGTGACAGGGTCCACAAAACAGCCCAGGATTTCTAGAGGCTATTTTGACAATTGGAATTGAAATTGAAAAATGTTCAGATGTTTTGGGGCACTTGGTTGGCTCAGCCATTAAGGGTCTGCCTTGGGCTCATGATCCCAGGGTCCTGGGGTCAAATCCCGCACCGGCTTCCCTGCTCCACAGGAAGCCTGTTTCTCCCTCTCCCACTCCCTTTGCTTGTATTCCTTCTCTCACTGTCTCTGTCTCTTTGTCAAATAAATAAATAAAATCTTTAAAAAATATATATATATCTAGATGTTTTAATTCGTTGATTTCACTTCCAGTAATTTAGGAAACAACTGGAAATGCATGTGAATTTATGAGCAAGGAAATTTCATTTCACTGTTTATAAAAAGAAAAAATTAGAAAAAATCTAAATATCCTACAGTATTGAACGAATTGAATCATGATACATTCACAGAACTAACTACTATGTAGAGCCCACTGTGTAATTGAGGCTTTTAAAATATTTGTTGATTGAATGACTATTAAATTTTTATAATTTATTACTAAGGAAAAGTAGGATGTGAAATATTTGTGGTTATGATAAAAATGTATTGATACATGTCTTAACCAAAACAAATACGTCAAAAAGTCAATAGTGATTATATGTGGAATAGCATTACAGTTGATTTTTATTTTATTCTTTATACTTTTATATGTTTTTGATACTTTCAGTAAGTGTTAGATATGAAAATAGCTGTGTTAGCAAAGACAGCTGTTCTTAACTACCCTTTAACTTAGTGGCTGTCCTTCTCGAACTTGGCCTGAGTTATTTTCTGATTTATGTACGTCTGTCTCACTTACTACTGAGTCTCAGAGTACAGTTGATCCTTATGATTCACAGATTCCATATTTGTGAATTTGTCTTTTGGTGTCTGTTATTTGTAACTCAAATGCTCATGGTGTTTTCTGGTCATTTGCAAATATTCAGAGTGGCAAAAAATTTGATTTGCATGACTAGCGTGTTTCCAGTTGAGATTGAGCAAGGTGACGTCTTATTTGAGCCCTCATCTCATAAATAAGGGTCCTTTTCGCAGTCTGTTTAATACAATAGTAAAGGCTGTTTACATTTTTATGCTTTTTGTTGGTGACTTGCTATTTAAAATAGCCCCCAAGTGTAGTGCCTAAAGCGCTCTCCTGTGTTAGCACAAGAAAGTAGTGATGATGTGTTTTATGGAGAAAGACATTTGTTAGATAAACTTTGTTTAGATATGAGTTGTACTGCTTTGGGCTGTGAGTTCAGGGCTAATGAATTAACATATTAGATGAGGTGTCTTTATACAGAAACGGACAGAACAGGATTGTGTATCTTTAAGAAGAGAACAAAGCTGGAAAGAAATTAAGATTATTTACAGTAGTTGTCTTTAGATATTGAGTTGGTCAGTGACTTACATGTTCCTTCTAATACTTGTGGTATATTTTCTAAAGCGAGTATATTCCTTACATTAGAAACAGTATTAAATGTCTGTCCTAAAAAAGATGTGAAGATTAATAGTAGCAAAAAATGATTGTATTTAATGTTAAATTGGAAGCTAAATTGTGAGTTTACTTAATGTGGCATTATGTGGAGAATTATAGTCTTGAGGAATTGCTCTATTTTAACCATTTTAAGCACTTTTTAAAAAAATATATCTGTTAAAGGATCAAGAATTGGTCAAAATAATTGGAATACGATATGAGGTTGGGCCCCCTACACTCTGTTGCCTCAAACTCGCGTTTATAGATCCTGCAACCGGAAGACTAATGGACAAATCCTTCTCTATTAGGTATGTGTTACTCTTCTTTTATGGAATTATTTAGACTTCCTCCTGATGAGCATGTCCTTTCCCTAGCTGTGGGGTGAATGGTAGAGCACTGTGGACAGCCTGCGAGTTGAGGTTCTGGTGGACGGGAGCCCACTGGAAGTAAGGAGCATATGCTAAAGCAACAGTTACGCATTGGCGTGTTGTACACTTTTTTCCGTGCCGCTTAAATGCGTGGAGAATTCTGGCCTGGGGGGGACATTTCTTCTGTTTTTACTTTTGAGAAAATGTTGGAATAAATAGTCTGTTAGGCCTGTGTTGTCCGCTGTGGTAGCTCGTAGCCCGTAGCCTCAGTGGCTCTCGAGCACTGAGAGTGCGACAGGTTTCAGGTGGGCGTCCTGGGCGGTGTGTGCACCAGATTTTGAAGACTTGATACGAAGAAAAGATTATGTAAAATATCTCATTATTTTGTACTGATAACATTGGGAAACAGGATTTAGGGTATATAGGGTTAAATAAAATACACTCTTAAAATTAATTTTACTACCTTCTTTTTACTTTTTTTTTAATAAGGCTACTTGAAAAATAAAAATTGAAACTGCAGCTCCCATCTTATTTCTTATTGACATTGTTGCTCTAAACTATAACCTCCCACTCAGGGAGTTTAACAGCTTTTTATATTTCTGTTTAGATATCATGATATGCCAGATGTTATTGACTTTCTTGTATTGCGTCAATTTTATGATGAAGCAAGACAGAGGAATTGGCAGTCTTGTAAGTCCATCCTTACTGAGTTTTATATGCCTTTAAAAAATGATCTCTCGTTTTACTCGTCTGTTTTTCTGGTTATAGTGTTGCTTTTTGTGGTAGATGCGAACATCTAAGTTGTGGAAAGATGTGACTGGAGTATACTTTGCTTAGGGCTTGGTGCTTACAACTCCTTAATACCCATTTTAGCCAAGCACTGTCTCTTACATTCATATAGTACCTGATGTTTGGAAGAGATTCTTACTCATTGACTATATGCTAGAGTTGATCTTTTCTTTCCTTTCAGACTTAACTAATTTTTTCTGTCTTTTTAATATGACTGGCATAATTCACAGAATTACTCTATGATATAAAACAATCAGAAAGTTGAAAAGTAACGCAGATTCCACACTGATGGTCTGGTATACCGAAATATTTTACTCATTTTAATGTCACATCAATGCAGGCTTAAATTAGGTTGACTTGAGGAAACCATTCCTCTAAAAAATAAATTCATAGAACACTTACACTTTATAATGGTGAGGCATCTGGCTGGATGAAAAGATAAAATTACCTCAACATACGTGCTAGCTTGACTGTGGGTTTTTGTGACTGTTCTTCATGGAGTATTTCTAATGGTAATATCCACTCAAGTAGTCAGCATTACTTTGGGACTAGAGGTAAAAGAAATTTTTTCTTTAAGAAAAACATCTAGCCACACACAGAAACAACAAAAACCAAACTCCAGTCATCTGGAAGGTGTGGGAGTTAACAAGTCTTATAACCACATTCTGAAGAACTTTGAAGTTTCCTATCTATTACGTTTATCCAACCCCCACAATATCTAAGTTGGAAGCTGTCTTTTCGTCCTTTCATTCCACCAACATGTGCATCCAAAAATTGTTTTACCCTCTCTGTAGCTCAGCTCTAGCGTGGATTCCCACTCGCCTCATATAATTTAGTGGCTGTTTTATTTTTGTGGTTGAGAAGTGAATGTACCAGATCTTTTAATTGATTCAGTTTTGTTCCCCCATGAAATCTTACCTGTTCTCTTGAAGTTTGAGGAGTGCTATTAAAAGAAGTTGCTTGATTCTGATTTTCCTATATTGAAAACTATTCAAGTTCTACTGCACTCTTTACTCAAGTTTATTCTACTCTTGTATAGGCAAAAATAGGTCTTTGTGTGTGTGTGTGTGTGCTTAAGGGAAAGCCAAGTTTTTACCTTCAGAAAAGTGATTTCTTTTTTTAAAAATTTATTTATTTAAGTAATATCTATACCAGTCATGGGGCTCTAACTGATAACCCTGAGATTGAGAGTTGCATGTTCCTCTGACCGAGCCAGCTAGGTGCCCCCAGAAAAGTGATTTCTTAAGACTCCTTTTAATCGAAAGTGTTATCTTGCACTGAAGAAATAATTTTATTTAAACTGAAAGTATCTTCTAGTTTTAGAGAAATAAAAATATAAAGTTAATTCTTGCTATCAAAAACTGATTTTTTTTGTAACCATGTATTTATGTTAGGCCTTTCAAAATGAAGCCACTGGATTTGTCCTTATTACGGTAATACCTGTTACAATAAATACTGTGACATTTATGTTAAATTAGGTTACTTACATTACATAAAAACTAGGGTGTTACATCAGATTTTTAATATATACCTTTCATTTAAAAAGTTAGAAGAACTTACCAAGATTTTTTTCCAAAGTAGAAGTTCTGTTTTAGAATATTTATTTATATTAATGAAGTACTATCAAAAGTAGAAATTTATTAATGGCAGAGAGATGGGTAGAGGGATGAGGGATTTAAGGGTTTCTAGTGATGTTGAAAAATATGAAATATACATGAAAGTTATGTTTACATGAATTTGAAAATATATTAAGAACCTCAAAACTGGGGTGCCTGGGTGGCTCAGTCAGTTAAGCGTCTGCCTTCAGCCTAGGTCATGATCGAATGCCACATTGGGCTCCTTGCTCAGCCAGGAGCCTACTTCTCCCTCTGCCTGCTGCTCCCCTTGCTTGTTCTCTCTCTCTCTCTGTCTTTCTCTCTCTCTCTCTCTGACAAATAAAACCTTAAACCCTCAGAACAAGTAGATCTGATTTATTTATTTTTTTTCAGTTTTACAGAATTCAGTGTAAGCATACTTTGTTCAGTTAATACTATTTGTGAGTATTTCGTTACGTAAATATCCTCTTTCTTGGGGATGAGATGTAGCTTTAATTTTGATTGCTACCATTTCCTTAAAACTTTTCTTGAAGAAAGAATTGCAAATCTACCGAGGACAGATACGTGACCTTTTTTGTTAGTGATTTTGTTCTATCTAAGAAAGGCGGAAAGCATGGAAGGAAAGGTGGGGTTACCACAGCAGTCTGTGTTTCTTTTGTGATGTATGTGAAATAGCTCACACACAGCGTGTTCCTCTGGAAGTGTTCTTAGAATACATCAAGAAAATGACTCAAGGGAGTTGGAGCCCTCTCTACAGTTGTTTGGGTTTTTAGTGGAATCTCCTAACTCCTACTTCCCGGCTTTTATTTATCCTGCTGAGATAAAGGAATATTTTGATGTTTAATTCTTTTTTTTCTTCTTCTTCTTCTTTCTTCTTCTTTCTCAGAGGGAGGCGGGAGGGGTGGAGGGAGAGGGAGAGAATCCTAAGCAAGCTCTGTGGCTGAGGTGGGGCTTGATCTCATGACCCTGAGATCATGATCTGAGCTGAAATGAAGAGTCAGATGCTTGACCAACTGAACCACCCAGGCTCCCCTAGTTTTTTAAATAATTGATATGTAAGTGTTTCCAAGGATGCATCTCGAACTGATTTTTATTGTGAAGCCATAAGAATCAAAACACTGTTTTATATGGTAATATTTATATAGGAACAACTTTAGAATAATCAGGGATTAAATTCTCATCATACTTTCATAATTTGTTTTATTCTTCAGGAAATATATATTTCAGAGCTGTATGTATTTAATATACTTATTAATCGAGTATTTATTGGTAGTACATATTGTTATAAAAGATTTTTGACTTTTATTAAACTTTATTCTTTGTTTCATGTTGTAAAATGTAATGGAACTTACTTTAGGGTAAGTGTTTAGATCCACCAAACACCACCATCTAGTTGTAACTATTTAGTCTGTTACATGGTTTTGTTATACACCTTCAGTAAATTGCTTAGTGTAACTTGTATCTTTTCTACATTGACTTTATCACTGAAGATTGCTGAAAAGTGGGGAAAGGTGACTAGTTTTAAGATCAAGAAGTAATTTTTATCTATATCATGGTATTTTATAAATTAAAAATGTTAATCTTGGCCAATTGGTGTCTCAGACTTGGTCATCTCTTACAGGCGACAGGTTCCGATCTATCATTGATGATGCTTGGTGGTTTGGGACAGTGTTAAGTCAAGAGCCGTATCAGCCACAGTACCCTGATAGTCATTTCCAGTGCTACATCGTTAGGTCTGTATGCAGTGGAAAATTAATCCTGTGTAATCATTCATTCATTGTGGTGGGTGGTTTTATGAAGAACTATTATGTTTTAGGTTAAAGATTGTGATTTGGTCTGTCATTGAGTCCTGTCTCCCCCATGCAGTATCTCTAGGATGCCCCTGCTACTTCCTATTCGTCAGTACCCCCTTGAGGGAGGCTCTGCTTGCTTCTTCCCTTGGGACCATTTCTATAGCCACCTGGTATTTCCTCAGTGTGATACTGCAGGGTCCTTGTTCAGCATGTGTTACATCATTTTCCTTGTGTATGGAAATCTTGGCTGTGGAATAAAGTCACGTTCTGAAGTGTGGCATTCAAGGCTCTTTGGTGTCTTTGAGTATTTTACACCTACAGTGTGTATAAGCCACACAGGATTTCTGGCTTTGTCTTTGAACCCGCCATACTTTTTTATACTTTTTTCTCATAATATATCCTCCTAAAAAATCTTACCATTAATATTTAAACTTTTATTGCTACAATGACTTTTTTGCATTTTGTTTTTCTTTTTCTTTACTTTTGTAGTGGATACCTAGATATTAGCCGCAAGTCATTTTTATGAGAGGCTAACTGGACTTACTGTTTTTTTTTTTTTTTTAACAGGTGGGACAATACTGAAATTGAAAAACTTAGCCCATGGGACATGGAACCAATTCCTGATAATGGTACATGATTTTTAAATAATGATAATATTTTTTTAAAAAAGATTTTATTTATTTATTTATTTGATAGAGAAAGAGAGAGAACAAGTAAACAGAGTGGCAGGCAGAGGAATAGAGAGAAGCAGGCTCCCCGCTGAGCAGAGAGCCCAGTGCGGGGCTCGATCATCATGGGATGATCATGACCTGAGCCAAAGGCAGCCGCTTAACCCACTGAGCCACCCAGGTGCCCCTAAATAATGAAAATATTTAACCTATGTTTTCAGTTTGAGAAATGTTTTCAAATTATTATGATAACTGTGAGGTTTATTTAAAAGAGAATTAATGCGTATCTGGCTCTTTTATTTTTTAAGATTTTAATTTATTTATTTGACAGAGAGAGACCCAGCGAGAGAGGAAACACAAGCAGGGGGAGCGGGAGAGGGAGAAGCAGACTCCCCTCTGAGCAGGGAGCCCAGTGCGGGACTCGATCCCAGGACCCTGGGTTCAGAAACTGAGCTGAAGGCAGACACTTAAACGACTGAGCCCCCAGGTGCCCCTGGCTCACAGTTCCTTAGCGTAGGCTTCCAGCTTCATGCTGACTGCATCTTAGTGGCCCCACTATCATTTCTCATATAATCCTGGCTAGTTATTTTGCAGAATTTCTCTGAGTTTAGGCCTGATTCATAATTATTCATCATCCAGGGTTTGCATTTTGGGCACTAGTGTTGGAGAAGTGATACGTGGTCCTCAGTGCATCCAATCAGGAGGCACATGATATCCATTTGTTTTATTTCTGAAGATGCTAACCTTCATCTTGTGATTTAGGTGGCGTCTGCCAGGTTTCTCACTGTAAAGGTTTCTCACCATAAAGCAGCTACGTTTTCCTTTGTTGTGTCTTGTTTACGAGTTTTGACAGCTTAAATACAGTATATATTTGTTTGGTTGATTATTTTTCTTTTCTTTTTAATGGAATTCATAGTTGATCCACCTGAAGAATTAGGAGCTAGTATTTCTGTCACTTCAGATGAGCTAGAGAAATTGCTCTACAAACCACAGGATGGTGAATGGGGTCAGAAATCAAGAGATGAAGAGTGTGAACGAATTATTAGTGGCATAGATCAACTTTTGAATCTTGGTAAGTTTTTTAGTGTGGAGTTTCATGTTCAGGTTTTCCTTTCCACAGAAGTATTTTAAAATAGTAACGAGCTGTGGTTGTGTTCTTCACTACACTTTCTGTTTGCTTCCTTTTGGTTGGGCCTGCAGTGTTAAATGTAGCTCTATTTTTGAGTCATTTGTCGAGATGGACTCTCTTAAAAGTAATGAATTTATTGATGAAGAATTCTTGTGTCTGCCTCCACAGACATAGCAGCAGCGTTTGCAGGTCCGGTCGATCTGTGTACGTACCCCAAGTACTGTACTGTAGTAGCTTATCCAACCGATCTTTACACCATTCGAATGAGACTCGTCAATCGATTTTACAGGTCAGTAGAAACCTTTAAAAATAGTCTGAAAGGGTCTTTGGTCAGTCCTGACCAGAGTGAATGGTGGTGGAGTGGGAGCTGATCAACATTACTTTGTTTCATTCTCTTCTTTCATTATGGTAATTTGTGGTCTTAGGGCAAGACACTGTTCTGTGTTTAGATGACAGATACCATGTTTCCTTCCTTCCTCAATCTTTTGTAGTCTGTTTTTCTTACGAATTATGTTAAGTAGTTAGACATCCTATTTGTTTTTATTTGCATGTTAACATTCCGATTTAGCAACTCAATTTAAAGATAAAACTTGGTAAAAGATTGGTGTTTGTTTTCAGTTTGAAAAATGAGTTGAGCCTGGGGGGCTCAGGGGTTAGAGCCTCTGCCTTCGGCTCAGGTCATGATCTCAGGGTCCTGGGATCGAGCCCCACATGGGGCTCTCTGCTCAGCAGGGAGCCTCCTTCCCCCTCTCTCTGCCTGTCGCTCTGCCAGCTTGTGATCTCTCTGTGTCAAATAAATAAATAAAAATCTTAAAAAAAAAAAAAAATTGGCATTTGAAAGATTAATTCCCCAGAATCACCAGCTTTTTACCTTTGGCTTTTAGAGCCCTGAGAGCTGTAAAATTTCCAAGTCTTGGTGATTTTTTTTTTTTTTAAGTAACTTACGGCATTTTTTATAATCTACTTCAAGAAATTACCAGTACGAAAAACTGGCTTCTTAACATCATTCTTGTAGCCAAACCTGGGAATGTGCATTTGTTCAGAAATTACTGCCAGGTTACTTTCACAGGATTAATGGTATTTAACACATTTTCTTTGAGTCTCAATAGCTTCAGTTGTATCTCTAGACAAGGTGAATGGGAGGGTTGCTCTGTTGATTTTCTGGATGTGATTAAGTGAACTGTTAAGATTCTTGGTCTTTACATGTATTCTCTGCAGTTTAGCTTCTGATACACTTGTTTGTGACAGTGATCAGGTTGATAGCATTGGAAGATTCGTATTCACTGTAACTTTGGCACTTAGATTTAATATATTAATGTATGCTGGCTTAATTTTTTTTTACTTGCTTTCTGTCTTTCCATTTTCTATGTCCTAAATTGGCCTACTTTTTATTTTGAAGGAGGCTATCTGCATTAGTTTGGGAAGTCAGATACATAGAACATAATGCCAGAACATTTAATGAACCTGAGAGTGTAATTGCAAGATCAGCTAAGAAGATAACTGACCAACTTTTAAAATTTATAAAGTAAGTTAACCTCCTATTACAGATGTGGAAAAATGTCTTTTCATATTGTACCTCTTGCAACCAACCAGTTAATAATTTTTGCTCTCTGAATTATGCCCTTTTAATGTTCTACATTCAGTGACACTTCTTTACATATATATTGTGGACATAATTTCAGTAAAGGCATGAGAAATTGAACAACCCAGATTTTTATGCTTTTTAAAACTTGAACTAATTTTACGGAGAGTTGCCCTGTAAATACCCTTGGCCCAGTGTCCCCTTAGGTTAACATTTTTTGTACCGGTGGTGTCTTTGCGTAACAATAAGAAATGGTACTTGGTGTAATACTAATGACTACAGTCCAACACACCTATGAATTCCTCAGTTCTTACACCAGTAGCCTTGCTCTGTCTCAGGACCCAGTCCAGACCCCCACACTTTCACACGTCTGCTGTCACTGTGTCCTTTCCCTCTGTTGCCCAGCCTTTCCTTTTCCTGACCTCATCATTTTTTTTTTTTTTTTCATCTCTTATTTTGTGGAGAGTATTGAGTTTGGGTTTGAGAGATGTGTTGTCATGACTAGATTGGTTTTCATGTCTTTGGGGTTGTATCCTGTGAGTATGTCTGTGTAAGTGTGACTTGGGACATCCTTGCTTACACTGGGAGATAAGTTTGGAAGAGTAGGATGGAAACTGACTCGGAAAGTGAGATCTGAGTTTTAATCTGTTCGACTGAACATTCTTTGTCCCTTTGGACAGATTACTCAGCCTGTTTCCTTCAAAATTGATGAGTTTTGTTGTATGATCTTAATTAATGCCTTTTTCTACCATAGCCATGCTAATTGTTGGAAAGAATTATGTATTGGAGAACATGATTACTAAACTGTGCCATCATTTGCACCATCAGGCTACACACCCTGGGAAATAATTGGTTCTAGTCTGTCTCACATTGCTCAGTTGCATCTGCCCCTTGCCCAGATGACTCGGACTTATTTCTCCTCCTCCAGAACTTTCCTTTTTTTTTCCTCTTCAGAAAATCACATACCCATTTTCATCTTCCTTGTGCCTAGACACTCCTACTTTAGCGTTCTTTTGTGTGTGAAGATATAATTTGCTTTGATTTCTGCTTTTCCCCCTCTATTTTATCTCAGTCAGCCATGTTCTTGGTACTTGCTGTATGCATATTACTAGTGATGGTGTATAGGAAAACTGACCTGCACGTTCATCCAGTTGAGCTCATGTTTATATTATTTCTGGATTACCAGCTTAATTTTGGTACATACATAGCTGGGGGAAAAAAAACTTGCTTTTAGTATTCTAAGATGGTCAGTTGTTCCCGTAGAGGATAGATAAAAAACCCTGGTATTCTTCTGCTTGAAATTAGGCATGCATACTTAGGGATCTGTTTATATATCTTAACCTGCAGTTTGAATTTTTGACAAGAGTAATAACTACATCTGCATACTCTTAAAAATATGAAAACTTGTTTTTTTAGGAATCAAGACTGTACAAATATCTCAGAACTTTCTAACACTTCTGAAAACGATGAGCAAAATGCCGAGGATTTGGTATGAAGTTTGTCAATTTTATAATTATTTTTGTTAATTTCAAATGGTAACTTAAAAATATTTAGTGAAGTAGAAAATATCAATTCCCACTATATTCCTGTGAACTATTGGAATGGAAACTATTTTGATAAAAATATGTTTCTTAATTTATCTAGATGTTCAGTGAGGTAATTTTTAGTTTTAACCAGTAATTGATACCAAATAAATAAAATATGTCTATGTGAATAACATAGCTACAGAATATATTCTCTACTTTTGCTAAAACCAGTATCTGAGAGTTGTATTTAATTCTGAGTAAAAGTTCATGAATTTTATCATGCTCATAGTACCCACAGGTTCTTCACTCAAGATGGTATTGAAGTTTAAGGCAGATATCAATGATGTTGAATAATTTCACTTTATAAAGAATCAGACAGGAAGTTGCAGGAGTTGTAGGAAGGATATTCTTTAAAAACACTACTGGTGTCAGTGGAGTGTCAATTTCTACACAAGCCCTTATTATAATTCACTGATTTTCATGCTAATTTATATTGGAATGAAAATGGGTATACGAATACTGATTTAGAGAATAAGAAAGTGTGTACAGTTGGAAATTCAGGAAATGTAGGAGATGGTTTCTAGGGTTTTATGGATAGAGGTAAAACACAAATTTAAAGTTGCTTATGCATGTTCTATTTAGGTCATGCACAAAGCAACTTTTCATAGCTATCTTTTGGAATTATTGCATGTTCTTAGGGAATGTAAGGGGGTATTAAGAATGGTTGGTTGGTTGGAGTCTGAGTGCCACAAAGGTCATCTGATAAGTTCTGCCTTTTGAGATTTTTGTAACCAGGTTAAAATCCTTGTAAGACCTAATGTTTTTGATATGCTTTTAGATTATTATATTTCTAATGAGAATATTAACACTTAAGCTGCTCTGATTTTTATTTCTAGGATGATAGTGATCTTCCTAAAACATCTTCTGGAAGGAGAGTAAGTTAATTTGCCTGATTGACCCTTGTTGTTTACTTATTCTGTGTTTTAAAAGCAATCTAAGGGGGCTCCTGGGTGGCATGGTTGGTTAAGCGTGACTCTTGATTTAGGACCAGGTCCTGATCTTGAGGTCATGAGATTGAGCCCTGAGTGGGGCTCTGTGTTGAGCTGTGGAGCTTGCATTTAATATCCTCTCTCTATCGCCCCATCCCACCCCACCCTGCAAGCATGTGCATGCTCTCTCTTTCAAAAAAAAAAATGCTTAACAGTTTAAGAGTTATCCAGATGCCTGTTGCTTAACTAAGATTTATCATATTAGTTTTATCATATTAGTTTTCCTAATTTGCTTGCCCCAAATAACATTGAAAAAGTTAAACTTGGGGGCGCCTGGGTGGCTCAGTGGCTTAACGCCTCTGCCTTCGGCTCAGGTCATGATCTCAGGGTCCTGGGATCGAGCCCCACATCGGGCTCTCTGCTCAGCACAGAGCCTGCTTCCCCCTCTCTCTCTGCCTGCCTCTCTGCCTACTTGTCATCTCTCTCTCTCTCTATCAAATAAATAAATAAAATCTTAAAAAAAAAAAAAAGTTAAACTTGAATTATTGTCATTTTCATATAATTTCATTTTTAAACAGATTCCCAAGTGTTTAATATCTCTTTAGTATTTGTTTGCTATGGCTGCTGTAGAAAGTTAGAAATCTAGTGGCTTAAACCATTAAAAAAAAATGGTGTTGGAGCACCTGTGTGGCTAAGCATCTGCCTTCGGCTCAGTTCGTGATCCTGGGACCCTGGGATTGAGCCCATATTGGGCTCCCTGCTCAGTGGGGAGCCTGTTTCTCTCTCCCTCTGCCTGCTGCTCCCCCTGTTTGTGTGCTCTTTCTGTGTTAAATAAAATCTTTTTAAAAAAAAAAAAAAGGTCTTCTATAGATTAGCAGTTGGACGTGAGTCTCAGTGAGCTCAAATCATCGTGTCATAGCTGTGTTCCTTTCTGGAAGCTCTAGGGTAGAATCCCTTTCCTTGCATTTTTTCCACCTTCTGGAGGTTCATGTTACCTCTTTTATCTTCAGGCCAGCAGCTTGAAGTCTCTAGCTTCTGACTCTTCTGCCTCACTCCTTTTTTTTTTTTTTTAAGATTTATTTATTTATTTTAGAGAGAGAGAGAGAGAGCGCGCGCGCCCAGATGGGAAGGACAGAGGGAGGGAGGGAGAATCCCAAGCAGACTCTGTGCTGCACACAGCAGCACAGTCCGGGGCAGGGCTCAGTCTCATGACCCTGAGATCATGGTCTGAACCAAAACTAAGAATCGGATGCTTAACTAAGGGAACCACCCAGACACCCCTCTTCTGCCTCACTCTTAAAAGGACCTTTGTGATTACATTGGGCCCATCCTGATAATCTAGGACAGTCTTCCCATGTCAAGATCTATGCCATTAGTCAAGTCTGCCATGTAAAGTGATAGTCATGGTGCACCTGGGTGGCTCAGTGGGTTACAGCCTCTGCCTTCATCTCAGGTCATGATCCTCAGGGTCCTGGGATCGAGCCCCGCATCCCTGCTTAGCGGGGAGCCTGCTTCCTCCTCTCTCTGCCTGCCTCTCTGCCTACTTTTGATTTCTCTCTCTCTCTGTGTCAAATAAAATCTTTTTAAAAAATAAAGTGACAGTCATGAGTTCTTGGATCGGGATGTGGGTATCTTTGGGGCCATTATTTAGCCTACCAGGTTATCCCAGGTAATGCTTCATATTCTGTGAAAATATTCTCTGTGCTTGAGAGATAAGTGGTGGGATGAACAGTGTTTTCAGAGTAATGGATGTGATGCTGTTGGGTTTTTACAGAAAAGTGGGTTTCTTCTAAGTAGATAGAAAATAAGAGTAGCCACATTGTTACAGTATAGAAGACAACTCACTCACATGTTTACCAGGTACTATGCCATACCACACTCTTACATTTCCAAGACTGAAAAGAATTCTGTTAATGTGTTTTTAGGTCCGTGATTGGAAAAAGAGCATCAAAACAACCAACTATGTTGAAAGTAACTGGAAGAAACAGTGTAAGGAACTAGTGAACTTAATTTTTCAGTGTGAAGATTCTGAACCATTTAGACAACCTGTTGATTTGGTTGAATATCCCGTAAGTTGGATGTTTGGTCCTTTTTTTGTTTTGTATAGAGATTGGGGTGGAGGTATTTAAACTTTAATGAGTGAGATGTCTTAGCTTCATGTTAACTTTGTCTCTTACTACTGAGTAGAAGAGTTGTATTACACAGTTTTTCTTGAATCTATAGTCACCCTTGTAACTTGAGCTGAAACTTAGCTAAAATTCCCATTATGCTACATCATAATGGGAAGATCCTACATAGATATTATCTTATTAGGGCCAGTCCCAGGGAAACTGTAATTTGAATAAAAGCATCTGTATTCATTCCTCCCATACGGGAATGGGAAATGACTATAAAAAAAAAAAAAGATTATAAAGCACAAATTTATTGTAGGAAGCTTGGAAATTACATGAGAGTGTAAAGAATGAAAAAAAAATCATTCTACATCCTACCAAGTATATCATTTTTGGTATTTTTCTTATTTTGTCTTAATGTCTGAGTCTCTTTAAAAATTACGAATGATTCTTAAGTTCTCTTTCTAACCTTTTGAATATTTTAGAGGTCTAATGCATTTGCATTTCTAAAAGTAGGAATTGAATCTTTGAACTAATTAATTGTTTTTAAAACCTAGGACTACCGAGATATTATAGATACTCCAATGGATTTTGGAACAGTAAGGGAAACTTTAGAAGCAGGAAATTATGACAGCCCCTTGGAATTTTGCAAAGACATCCGGTTGATATTTAGCAATGCAAAAGCGTATACACCAAACAAAAGATCAAAGGTAATTTTAAAAGTGGTCGTCAGAGAAAAAAGTGCGTAATCTATGTTGATGATCGTTTTCCACTTGCTGGTAAATAAATGTTGGAATGTTAACGATAAGTGGGGAGAGAGACTAGTAAGAATAGCACTCTGTCGCTGCCCACATGTCTGCATTGGTGCCTTTGGCAATTCATGTTTACATTTCCTGAAGTTGTATAAACAAATAGGAATTAGTGGGAGTAAGGCTGTCAGTGAACCTGATACATAGAATGAGAAAAAACTGTGTTTTCATACATGTAGGAATCTTGAAAAGTGGATTAAAAATTAACTGGGAGAGGCTAGAAGAATATTACAAGTGAAGGATGATCTGAAGTGGGGGTGGGACACTGACGCCATAGTGGTATTTTGGATTTAGAGAGGGAGTGCATGAGCTCTCTGGTTAGTTAAGAACACTAGTAGAGAGGACATCCCGGAAGTATTATTAAAATGTTACACATTGGGTGACTTTTCAAAATTTGTTGAAGCCTAATAAATGTACAAATGGGTACATATACTCTCAGCAAATTTTCACAAATATCACAAATCCTTGTAGCCAGTGTATGTTGGGTAATTAAAAAAAAAAGCAGTGATTTGAGAAGATCTTAAAGCACTTGCTTATTAATACTGTAGCACCTTGTCTTTGATCAGTGACTATCACTGCTAATTAACCATTTTGCCTTAATTTCACTTTCTCTCCATTATCTATTACCAGACTCTCCTGTTTTATTCTTAGTCTGAGAACTCTTTCTTTGCATTCAGTATGCAAATTTAACATCAGTTTGTAAACGTCACTTTAACGCCAAGTCTGACGTTTTTCCAAGCTTGTGTTACTTCAGTATTCATCATTAGTGAGACACTTTCTTTCCAGAGAGAAAATAAATCTCATTCACACCTCTTTCCCCTTTTATTTAAAATACATATTTGAGGATACATCATAAACTTACCCATTTAAAGTGTACGATTTATTGGATTTTTGTGTATTATGGTATCAGAATTTCAAAGTTGTGGTTAAACATATGTAACATACACTTTATTATTTTAACCACTTTTAAGGGTCCAGTTCATTAGCATTTTATTCATTGTTGCTTAACCATCACTGCTGTTTCCAAAACTCTTCTGTCAACGCAAACAGAAGCCCTAACCCCCAAGCAGTAACTCCGCACTCTGCCTCTCCCAGCCCTTGGTAGCAGTGTCTCCTCCCCTTTGTCTGTGTGCATCTGCCTGTTCTAGATATCTCCTGTGAGTGGAATCACAACGCGTTTGTCCTTCGCCTCGGGTTTCTTTCAGCAGAACATCTGAAAGGTTCATCCGTGTTGTATCACAGATGAGAACTTTATTCATTTTTATGCTTGAATAAATACTCCATCATATGGGCATATGACATTTTATTTATCTGTTTATTTCCTGCTGGACAGTTGAGTAGTTTCTGCTTTTTGGCTATTACTTGTAATGCTGCCATGAATATGGGTCATGTCATCTGTGAAGGGTGATAGTTTCCGTTTTAGCTTTACAATCTAAATGATTTTATTTGTCTTTTTATCTAATTATCCTGGCTAGAATTTAAAGTACAGTGATGAAAGCGGCAGTGTTGTCTCGTTGCTCATCTCGGGGAATGATTTTCCATCTTTCACCATTGTGTATGATGGTAACTGTGGTTTTTTTTCATACATGCCCTCTTTTCATTTTGAGGAGCTAATTTAGTACCTGTTTTTGTTAAATGTTTATGTTCAATGCAAATTTATCACTGAATTTTACGTAAAACCTAATGAGAGGACAGCTAATATGAAAGTGATGATTCTTAAGACAATCAGGTTTAGAGCTTAATATGATTAAGAAAAAGAAATCACTTGTTAAAACTGGTGACCTACACTAGAATTCAGATTTGAAGGAAAAGAATAAATTTAAGTTATATACAAAATACTGGAAATAATTGTCAAAGATCCATTTCAAAGATGAAGTGGGATTTTGAATTTCACGTATATTGTGCATATGTATGTGTGTGCATATATATTTATAAAGCATATAGGAAAGTCATGTATTCCCACACACTTTTTTTTTTTTTTAAAAGATTCTTTAGTGTTAGTCTCTCCACCTTTCTGCCCAGTGCATCAGAGTGATTAATACATAGCTTTTGAACATTAGACTTTTTCATTTATTTTCCAAGATGGTGAATAAGTTGAGAGTACTTACTGTAACTACATAGCTATGCCAGAGTGATTTATAGTAGCGCTTAGTGTCGCACTGCAGAAGATTTTATGTTTTATTTGACACAGAGATAGAGATCACAAGTAGGCAGAGCAGCAGGCAGAGGGAGAGGGAGAAGCAGGCCCTCCGCTGAGCAGGGAGCCTGATGCGGGACTCAATCCCAGGACCCTGAGATCATGACCTGAGCCGAAGGCAGAGGCTTTAACCCACTGAGCCACCCAGGCGCCCCAGATTTGATACTATTTAAATGTAAAGACTGTGCTAGACCAGTTTTTCGCAGTTTTGTTTTGTTTTTTTAAGATTTTATTTATTTATTTGACAGGAGAGAGATCACAAGCAGGCAGAGAGAAGGGGGGAAGCAGGCTCCCTGCTCAGCAGAGAGCCCGATGTGAGGCTCGATCCCAGGACCCTGGGATCATGACCTGAGATGAAGGCAGAGGCTTTAACCCACTGAGCCACCCAGGCGCCCCAAGAAATTACAGATTTTTTATTTTCTTCTCCTAGAGGTAGATAGCCTTTGATCTGTAATTCATGTATACATGTAGGTGGCGTCAGAGGCAGTCACATTGCAAGTTGGAGACCAGGGTGAAAGTGCGCCTTTGTTTCCTCATCCCAAGGAGACATTGCTCTTTTGCTGCCTAAATAGCAATCCTAAAACCCACCAAACTCACATCTAACTTTGGGAGAAGGGGACTTTTTTTTTTTTTGGATTTTTACATGTCAATGTGAAAATGGGAAGAGCCAAACGGGAATGATTATTGTGTAGGCGTCAGTCCTAGATTACAGAGACTCGCTTGATTCAAAATGACTTTCTTTTTGTCTGAGAGGTATATGTTTGATGCTGCCTATTTCTTGTAGGTGTCACTGAAGGAAGAGGGCCGTGGATACAGGAACACATGTTGTCTGTAACAGTGATAGGATAGATTGCAAGTAGTCTATGTGTTATACATTTTTGTGTGTGAAAGTATTTTAAAAGGTATGTTGTAGTTCTAGTTTTGCTTTCATATCCTTGCAGATTTACAGTATGACCTTGAGATTGTCCGCCTTATTTGAAGAAAAAATGAAGAAAATTTCCTCTGATTTTAAAATTGGTCAAAAGTTCAATGAAAAACTTCGAAGAAGCCAGAGGTTCAAGAGACGGCAAAATTGTAACCGTGTCAATCAGGCTAACAAAAGTATCAGGTGAATTGGTTTTTGCAGGCTTTGTGTGCAGTTAGACAAACTTGAGGTTGTGATACTTCTTTAATTTTACTATGCTAAAATGATTAGGAATATAGTATATTCAGAAAGATTAGTTTTTTATGGCTTGAAAACACTGCATTTATAGAGCTACTTTAGAATTTCTAATTAGGTAAATTTTAAAGCATTTAATGAAAACTGCAGATTTTAAAAATCTTCGGATTGAAGTATTTATTACACAAGCTTGCTTTTTTTTTTTTTTTTTTTTTTTTGATGCAGAGAGTACAGTGATTACTTTGTGTGGTCTTTGAGCATTTGATTGTGTAAGGGAAATATCAATGAAACCTTATGCACCCTATTTTTTTCTGAGGATTTGTTGTAAAGAAATATAAAATGTAGGGCTTATTCTCTATCAGGAATTTAATATTATGTTCTGTCTTCTTTGACCGTGTAGCTTAGATTAATATCGGATTTCCAGATACTTTTAAAGTGTTGCAATGTGAACAAGGAGTAATTCAATGTTTAGTCTGTGTCCAGGCTTCCTTTGAACATGCACTGAACACATGGTGGATGTCTTCCTGGTGTCTTTCTGCGAGTTGGGGGATTACACTCTGCATCTCAATTCAGAACTGTCTCCTTCAGATTCATACTATTGAATTCTCTTAAGTTTGTTCTAGTTAAGCTCCCTCCCTTCCTTTTTTGTGCTATTATTGTCAGATTACATCCTTATATGTTATGGCTTATCTAGTTTTCTTTAAAATTGCTTAAGAAAAGAAAAATAATTTTACTGTTATATTTACATACATGATTACCTTTCCCAATAGTTTTTAGTTTTTGTGTGGAGTAAGTTACCCTCTGATGTCCTTTCTTTTCAGCCTGCTATCCTTTAGTGTATCTTGTAAGGTGGGTGTGCTAACAATTCATTCTGATCCGTTTTTGTTTGAGACTAGTTTTGCTGGATATAGAATTCCTTGTTGACAGTGCTTGTGTCCCCCCTCCCCCCCACACACACATTTTGAGTATTGCCTTCCACTGCCTGCTGACCTCTGTTGTTTCCCGTGAGAAGTCAGCTAGTTGTGCTACTGATGTTCCCTCCCTTGTACATATGGAATGGTTTTTCTCTTGCTGCTTTCAAAATTCTCTCTGTCTTCATTTTGCACCTGACTATGATGTTTGTAGGAATTTTTCCAGCTTTGTAGAGGAATGTTTTTCATAAAATCTGGGTGGTTTCTAGCCATTACTCAAATATTTCTTGCCTCTTCCCTCACTTGGGGGCTCCCACTATACATATGTGGATATGATGGACAGTCTCCTCCAGGCCTCTGAGGCTCTCCTCACTTTTCCTCCTCTTCCTCTTCTTCAGAGGGGATTGTACCTACTCACCTACAAAGGCCTCGGATTCCTGTACCAGCTCACATCTGTGGCTGAGCCTGTCTTCTGAATATCTGTTTCAGTTATTGTGCTTCTCAACTCCAGAATCTGTTTTTTTGTTGTTGGTTTTTTTTTTTGTAATTTCTGTGTCTTTATCGATATTCTTGTCATCTTGCTTCCTTTTATTCTGTAAACATTATTTCGTTTGGTTTTTCAAATGTGTTTGTAATTGTTGACTTAAATATCTTTAATTCAACATCTGGGTCCTTTCAGAGACCGTTTCTGTTGCCTTCTTTTTTACCTCTGTGGGGGCAAACTTCCTGGATTCTTGATACGTCTTATACTGTTTTGTTGGAAACAGTACATACTTAATAAGATAATGTTGCCATTCTGGAAATACCATCTCTTCAGGTTTTCTTGTTGCTCTTTGTTAATGGAGTGTGGGAACTCTGGATTCTGATCCTTCTCCCTCAGTGATGGTGCTTGTTGCTGGTTTTGTTTATGAATTGCCTAAACCAATTCTGTAGTTTGTCTTTCCTAGTGTTAAGCCACCGAAATCTGCTTTTTATTATTATTTTTAAAGATTTTATTTATTTATTTGCCAGAGAGAATGAGAGCAAGTGAGCACAAGTGGGGGGAGTGGCAGGCAAAGGGAGAAGCAGGCTCCCCACTGAGCAAGGAGCCCGATGCAGGACTTGATCCCAGGAACCTAGGATCATGAGCTGAGCTGAAGGCAAATGCTTAACTCACTGAGCCACCCAGGTGCCTCTGACATCTGCTTTTAAAAAAAAAAAAAATTGGGGGAGTGGCTGTCTTTCTGGATATCTTCTCTGACTTAGCATAGTTCAGGTGGTCAGAAATTTGTGCTAACACACTTCAAGTAAGCCTTCCACCTTTTTCTGAAGATGGTCCTTATGTGGCGTGAAGCTGACTTCACCTTCTGCTTATCTTTCTCCAGGCATGAATCTCAAGGTCTGCAAAGGACAACTAGATAACTGGGTCTCCTTGAATATGTGTAGAACTTTGAGTATATGTAGAACCTTCCACATCCCCAGGAAGACACTGGAGCTTTTCAAAGACTCCTGTGACTATCTCATTCCCTAGATCTCCTTTAACTTTTTGGCCGAACTTCTGTTTGCTCTAACCTGTATGCCAGCTCAGGCAGCTGTGTGGTTGGCCTGGCTGGACTGCTGGCCGTGAGTTTGGTGCCCGCGGGCAGAGCGTGTGCCTTTTGGTGAAGCTCCCAAATTAGGCCGGCTCCCTTCGCCTCTTCCTCCTGGTCCTCAAGGCTGTGCCACAGAATTGGGGTGTGCATGACTGGGAGGAGCTAAAAGTTAAAATGCCCAAAACTCCAGTCAGGTTTTTTCTTAGATTCAGGTTTTCTTGAATAAACGCTTTTTAATTTGTTAAGTGCCTGTGATTACTTTCCAGAGTTGTGAAATGACCTTTTTTTGGGTGATCTTGCCAGTTTTATCTTTGCTTTTTGGGTGAGAGGATTTGCCAAGTCTTCCTTGCGCCCCTGCCCCCTTGTTTAGACTGACAGAGCTGCCTTAAACAGGTCAACACGTGCTCCGTCAGTAAACGAGTTTGTTCCATTGAGCTGCTTGACAGCCTGTCCCTCAGGGAGGTACATCACGAAGTGGACTATGGGAGTCCTCCTGTCTTTTTTGTTTCAACTTTTAATTTTGAAATAATTTCAGGATTCCAGAAAAACTGAAGTAAATAATAATTGAAAGAACTCCTTTACTTACCTGAACTCACTAATTTTTCGTAGTATATCACATTGGCTTTTTCACTGCTTTACCTTTTTGTTACATGTTTTTTTTTTTTCTAAATCATTCAAAAAAATATTTCTGACATCCTCTTCTTTTACCTCTAAATACTTAGTGTGGATTTGCTAACCATATCTCATTGCATCTCTACCATTGACCCAATAATGTCCGTAGGGCAAATTTTTTCCCAGTCTAGACCCAAGGGAGGATCTTGCCCTGCATGTAGTTACTGTTTCTTTAGTCTGTTATTTAAAAAAATATTAACTTGTTTAATCATCACACAACCCTATTTTCAATTTTTCAAATTAAGCTCTACACGCAGTGAGGGGTTCAAATTCACAATCCCGAGATCAGAAGTTAACAGGCTCCACTGACTGAGCCAGCCCAGCGCCCCTCTTTAGTTTCACTCAGGAATTTTATTTTCAATCTTTGTCTTCTTAATTGACATTTTTGGAGAGTATGGGTCATTTATTTTATAAAATGAACCTCAGTTTGGGTTTTTTCTGTTATTGTGAGTTTAATTTTTTTGTTGAATTATTTTTAAAAACTCTCTCTTCTTGAACCAATGAAGAGTCTAATGGTTCAGAAAGACGTAGGCTAAAAGGAAGCAGTCTTACTCTGGAGGTATTTACCATTTTGTTTTCTGTTTAAAATGAAGTTTTGATGAGTGTGAGCATATAATTATTTCTTTTTGTATTTATTGGTCTTTCCTTCAGTTGGTTGTAAAGAAGTTAATATTTTGACATAAATAAGATGCTTGAAATTTCCTGAAGATGACAAAAAAGCTGCTGCTTTAAAAGAACCTTCTGGTTATCTTTTTCTTTTTAAAGATTTTATCTATTTGACAGATCACAAGCAGGCAGAGAGGCAGGCAGAGAGAGGGGTGGAAGCAGCCTCCCTGCTGAGCAGAGAGCCCCATGTAGGGCTCGATCCCAGGACCCTGAGATCATGACCTGAGCCGAAGGCAGAGGCTCCAACCCACTGAGCCACCCAGGCGCCCCAGCCTTCTGGTTATCTTTAAGCTCAGATTAGATACTCTTAAAAGTGCCTTTATCTTTCTTTAAACAAAAATAGGATTATTCAACATGAATATTACCTAGATCTGTAATTTAAAAACCAAAGACTGTCTTGTCCTGAACTTCTACTTTTTCTTCATAATCCATGGCTCAGGTACCCAACGTGGTGAACTGGTTGGTACTTAGAAGTAAATGGATTGGTCTTAGAAAAAACTACCTTGTTCTGATCTCTTTTTTTTTTTGCCTCTGTTCTTACTGTTCAGGTTTTGTTGCTTTCTCTTCTTATACTGTCTTTAGGAAAATAAATGTGGACAAGAGAAAAAATTGAGTCTTATTGAGACTCAGTTTTATAATATGAATGAATGCTTGTATTACATGGACATTGACTTTTAATCCAAAGAATTTAGGTATTCAATCTGATTCTCTTTTTGTAACTCTGCTACTTGGATCATTTGTTCATTACTCCAGTTTGGAATAAATTATGTCTAATTTAGAGTAAGAATATTAGTAGTAATCCATGTCAGAATAAGATGTTAACAATGCATATTTTAATGTTTTCAATCATAAAATTATTCTCAGCTTAAGTAATAGTATACTTTTACTCAGGCATTCTCGGTTTAATTAAATTTTGTTTCCTTTGTTCCTATCTTTGACCAGAAATATCAAGCAGAAGCGGTTAAAGTCTCAGACAAAAATAATTCCTGAATTGGTGGGTTCTCCTACCCAGTCTACCTCCAGTAGGGCCGCTTACTCTGCGAGCCATAAGACAAGTGCTAGTGTCTCTTCAGGGGTGACATCTGGTGACTCCTCGGATTCAGCAGGATCGTCAGAAAGAATGAGAAGTAGGCCTGTCACTCTACATAATGGCTCTACGTTATCTGGTGAGACGGGAGCATTGCTGTTTAACTGTCCAGCACTCACGTGTGTAGCACTGCCAGTTACTGTGGGTTCAGAAGAAAGAATAAATAAGACTGGCCTAACAGTTGAGGGATTTACAAATTCAATGATAGAGTCAAAAGTAACAAAAACGCAGCAGTTACTATGTATGAAGTGCTAGTCTTTGCAAATGGTGTGGCTACATTCAGTGGGGACTTGAATCTTCCACATTTTATCTTATTTTTTAAAGATTTTATTTATTTGACAGGGAAAGACATAGGAGAGAGAGGGAACACAAGCAGGGGGAGTGGGAGAGGGAGAAACCCGATGCGGGGCTCGATCCCAGGACCCTAGGATCATGACCTGAGAGGAAGGCAGCCGCTTAACGACCGAGCCACTCAGACACCCCTTCTACATTTTAAATAATGGGATATAAATATCACACTTTGTTTTTCTTTTTAAAAAAAAAAATCATCGTCGTCATCATGTGAGCTTAAAACTGGATGGCCTAGTAAATTCTAAGCTGTTTAGGGTTCTTGGCTCTTTGCTAGTATAACCATAACTGATCCTAACCTTTTGTTAGCATTGTGGGAATCAGGCTGTGGGGGTGCAGTCTTCCCTGTTGCTCTGAGTGAGTTTGGTGACTTGTGATGATAGTGTAAAAATTACTATAACTTAAAATTAACAGGACCAAAGAGGTAGAATGCAGCCACATGTTAGAGTGGCAAGCCTTGCAGGAGAGTTTAGATTACTTATTTGGGTCCCTTGGTGAGTAAGGGAATCACGTGATGAATTCTGTTTCAGGAAGATCTGTCACTTGAGCAGTAATATGCAGGGAAGGGGAAGAATCTAGAAACTGAGTCAGTGTGCCGGGGAGTGGAGCGGCATAGGATAGGGACAGTCAGAATGGCAAACGGCAGAGCAATTTCAGAGGAAGAAACACAGCGTGATGACTCATGTCCTAACGCAGCCACTTTAATGTGGAGTTGGGGTTGTGTTTGTGGAGCAAAATTTTATCTTTCAGCAACAGGTTCCCATTCACTTTAATGAAACTTTCATTCTGTGATATGTATGTAAGGATGGAGTAGACGAAAGAGCAGGAGGCTTTTCTGTGCCGTGTGCCGTGTTGGCGCTGGAGCAAGCACTCATTCAGGGGGCTAGTAGGGCGAAGTGACCTCTGCTGTTCAAATTCTTTGTCTTGTTTTTTCTATCCTTCCCTCCCCTTTCCAGTGGAACATGTGAAAATGACCTCTCGAGCTGAAAGCACGTGTGGCAGCACTGTGCTCTTACAGGGTTTATAGCAAAAGGCCTGAGAGTGTGTCCACTGATGGGGGACTTGCAGCAGTTGTCTTTCCTACAAGAAATACTAGCCTCATAGGCCGGAAGTGGATGGAGGGCTAATCACATTTTTAAATGGAAGTTTATGAAATACGTAAACTGTATTTTCTGAATCCAATCCAGGATCAATGTGGTCCTTTCAGAAATAAAAAACTTAATTTGGAATGCTGATTACATGCCTTTTCTTTCTTTTTTTTTTTTTTTTTTTTTAAAGATTTTATTTATTCGACAGCGAGAAACACAGCGAGAGAGGGAACACAAGCAGAGGGAATGGTAGCGGGAGAAGCAGGCTTCTTGCCGAGCAGGGAGCCCGATGCGGGGCTCGATCCCAGGACCCTGGGATCTGACCTGAGCCGAAGGCAGACGCTTAACGACTGAGCCACCCAGGCGCCCCTGATTACATGCCTTTTAATGCCAAAATTTAATGACGCGTTCTTTGAAACAGTTTTTAAAAATGTAATTTCTTCTAAGCATTTTGAGAATCTGCTTTTAGTTTGTTGTTATGAAACAACTGTGTGTGTGTATAAAGATAGAATATGTGTGATGAACGGTTGGTGCTTTATTTTTCTTAGAAAGTGAAATGGAAGATTTCTTAAGTACCTCTTCATCATCAACTTCAAATAGCTCAGAGGAAAGCAAGGAGAGTTCCAGACCTCGTGAAGCTTCCTTACGTAGTGGGCTGGCCAGAAGCAGTAACCTCAGGGTGACCAGAACCAGAGCTACTCAAAGGAAAACTGGTAAGAGACCCAGTGGCTGGTACTTTGGAGGAATGTATATCACGGGAATCCATAAGCTAAGCACAGAATGGTTTATTGTTTTAGTATATCTACTACATATAGTGAAGTGTCTTTCTTAGATTTTCTTTTAAGATTTTTATTTATTTGTCGGAGAGAGAGAAAGGAAGAGAGTGAGCACAAGCAAGGGGAGAAGCAGGCTCCTCATCGAGCAATGAGCCCAGTGCGGGACTCTATCCCACGACCCTGAGATGATAACCTGAGCTGAAGGCACATGCTTAAATCCACTGAGCCCCTCAGGCATCCCTCCTTTTTAGATTTTTTAAAAATTGAGGTAGAATTGACACATATAACACTATATTCAGGTGTACAACATAATGATTTAGTATCTGTATACTGCAGAATGATTACGGTAAGTAGTTACTATCAGTTCCTGTACGTAAAGTTTTTCTTTATTTCTAGTGATGAGGACTTTTAAGTTTTACTTTTTAGCAGCTTTCAAATATACAGGAGTAATGGGGTGCCTGGGTGGCTCAGTGGGTTAGAGCCTCTGCCTTCGGCTCAGGTCATGATCTCAGGGTCCTGGGATCGAGCCCTGCATCGGGCTCTTTGCTTGGCAGGGAGCCTGCTGCTTCTCTTTCTGCCTGCCTCTCTGCCTGCTTGTGATCTCCTTTTGTCAAATAAATATATATTCACAGGAGAATTAACTATGGTAATCATACATTATACATGTATAACTGTACATTACATCCCTATGTCTTATAACTGGAAGTCTGTATCTTTTGATTTCCTTTACCTCCCCTCCCCCAACAAATCTGCTCTCTGATCAGTGAGCTTGGTTTTTTGGTTTTGTTTTGGTTATTTTGTGTGTTAGGTTCCACATGCAAGTGAAATCACACAGTATTTGTCTTTTTCTCTTGACTTACTTTGCTTATTAGCATAATACCTTCAGGGTCTATCAGTGTTGTCACAAATGGCAATATTCCATTCTTTTTTATGACTGAATAATACTCCAGTGAGTAGATACACCACATCATCTTTTCCATTCATCCATTGATGAGTGCCTTGGTTGTTTCCCAATCTTGGCTTTTGTAAGTAATGCTGCAGTGAAATTGGGGTGCAGAAATCTTTTTAAATCAGTGCTTAGTTTTCTTTAGATAAATACCTAGTAGTGCACTTGTGGGATCATAGGGTAGTTATAGTTTTGACTTTCTGAGAATCCTCCATATTGTTTCCTACAGTGACTGCATCAGTTTGCATTCCCACCGGCACTGCCTGAGGTACCACCTGCTCTGCATCCTTACCGATATCTGTTGTTCCCTCTATATTTTTAGCCATTCTCACAGGTGTGAGATGACATCTCACCGTGGTTTTGATTTGCATTTCCCTTTGTGGTGATGTTGAATATCTTTTCACATTCTGTTGGCCATCATTTGTATGCCATATTTTGAAAAATGTCTACTCAGATCCTCTGCATTTTTATTTTATTTTATTTTATTTTTTATTTTATTTTATTTTTTTTTTAAAGATTTTATTTATTTGACAGAGAGAAACACAGGGAGAGAGGGAACACAAGCAGAGGGAATGGTAGCGGGAGAAGCAGGCTTGCTGCAGAGCAGAGAGCCCGATGCGGGGCTCGATCCCAGGCCCCTGGGATCTGACCTGGGCCGAAGGCAGATGCTTAACGACTGAGCCACCCAGGCGCCCCATCCTCTGCATTTTTAAATCAGATTGGTTTTTGCTGATAAACTGTATGATTTCTTCAAATATTTTGAACACTTAACCCCGTATCACATACCTGATTTGCACATATAAGTAGGTTGCCTTTTTATTTTGTTGATGATTTCTTTTGCTGTGCAGAAACTCTTAGTTTAATGTAGTCCCACTTGTTTATTTTTGGTTTTATTGCCTTTACTTTTGGTGTCAGATCCAAAAAAAAAAAATCCATTGGCAAGATCAATGGTAAGGAGCTTAGACCCTCTGTGTTTTCTTTTAGGAGGTTTATGGTTTCAAATCTTACATTCAAGTCTTTCATTCATTTTTGTGTTAATTTTTGTGTATGTGTAAGATAGTCATCTCATTTCATCCTTTTGCATGTTGCTGTCCGGTTTTCTCAGCACTGTTTGTTGAAGAGACTGACCTCTCTTCATTGTATATTCTTGCCTCTTCTGTTATAAATTAATTGACCCTGTAGGTGTGAGTTTATTCTGGGCTCTCTCTTCTGTTTCATCCTTAGGGCTGTTTTGTTGTTGTTGTTGCTTTGGGGGTGGGGAATGCACGATCAGGGGCGAGAGAGAGAGAATCTTAAGCAGGCTCCACACCCAGCCCAAGGCAGGGCTGGATCTCACAACCCTGAGATCATGACCTGGGCTGAAATCAAGAATCAGACACTTAACTTGAGATACCCAGGCGCCTCCATCCTTAGGGCTTTTTAGATTTAGGAGGTAAATCTCTTTTGGCATTGAAAGGTAGGGAACATTAGTTTTAAAAGAATAAATTCATTTAAAAATGTTGAAATAAGGAAGACTTTCCTAATCTTATTGCTACTTTATTTCTAGGTCCAGTTTCTTTAGAGAATGGATGTGGCAGAAAAGCCACTCGAAAGAGAGTCTATTTAAGTGATTCTGATAACAATTCAGTGGAGACCGGTGACAGTCTAAAAGCCAGGGCTGGAAATAACCGAAAAGTGCTACGAAAGTGTGCGGCCGTGGCCGCCAACAAGATAAAGCTCATGAGTGACGTAGAGGAGAACTCCAGCTCTGAAAGTGTCTGTTCTGGCCGTAAGCTGCCTCACCGTAATGCTTCTGCTGTGGCTAGAAAAAAATTATTACATAATTCTGAAGATGATCAGAGCTTAAAATCCGAAATTGAAGAAGAGGAGCTAAAAGATCAGAATCAGCCATTACCACTGTCCAGGTCTCATGCTGCCCAGAATACTGTGAATGAGTCTGAAAATGGGGATTCAGAGTCAGAAAGTGATTTGCGAGTAGCCCGCAAAAATTGGCACGCCAACGGGTATAAGTCGCATGCGCCAGCAACTTCTAAAACAAAATTTCTTAAAATAGAGTCTTCGGATGAAGACTCTATTTGTCATGATTCAGATAATGTACATAACAGAACTGCTGGTCCGTCCACATCTGGGCAGAAACTTAAGGCAGAGAGCGTCTCAGAGGAAGAGGAGGAAGCAGGTTCTGAACCAAGCAAGTACGCCGGTAGGAGATACAACACAGGTCGCAAGAATCTTACTTTCCTTAAAAAAGCGAAGATCTTCAGTGATTCCGAGGACTCAGAATCTGAGGAGCAAGCTCGAGAAGGTGGCAGCTTTCACAGCGCGGGAACGGACCTGGTTAGAGGGGGTTCGAGATGTGGACCAGCTGCTGGGTCCCAGTGTCTCTCAGACCATGTGTCTGAGACTGATTTGGATTCAGATGATGACAACACAAAAGGAAAACCAAACAATTTTATAAAAGGTAATTCAAAACATGTAACCTTGGCTCATTGGTGTGTTCTCACCGTTCTTCTCTCCTTGTAGCTCTGTTGTTTGTTTTCCCCATGAAACTTCTCTTCACCAGTGCTTTTCTGCCCATGCGGTGCATTCGCAGCCTCTCCTGTGCGCCCCCGTGTTCCGTGCGCACATGACTGATGATCACGTACGTTACTTTCACTCATGTAACAGGCTGTCTTGATCTTAACAGCTATTTCTGGTAAGGTTTCACTTCTTGTGGGTTTCAGAAGAACAGAGGCAAGCACATTTATGAGCCATGGAGTTAGCCAGTTTAAGAAAAGGAAAGAAAAGGGTAGGATTGTTTGCTTGAGAGGGATGTGCGAGAAGAAGCGTGACAGCTTGCCAGCAGTGCCTGCCGAGCTGTTCTGTGCGTCAGGAAATTGTTCTCCACGCTTGACGCATATTAACTAGTTTCGTCTTCATACCATTTAGGAGCTAGCTATTATTATTGGCCACTTGACTCATAATAACTCTGGGGCACGGAAGGGTGAGAATCACTTGATGATTTAAGGGTGTGCTCTTGGTAGGTGGGGGCTGATGAAAAATGCTGAAGAGCAGGAGGCAGCTAAAGCTACGATGAAAGGTGCTGGTGTAATTGGAACTTGTGAAGTGAAAAATGTTTCAGGGAGGCTGAGGGTCAGTGATGGGTTTGCATACCGTAGTGCACTGGTGAACAGAGCTTGGTGTGTATTCGTGTACTCACCTCGTTTGTACAGTGTCTTGTGGGCGTGTGTGGCGAGGCCCGGGTGCCAGTCAGTGCTGGCAGGGTGCTGTGCCTGGAGCCCGGACACGCACCGCCACCCTCCTTCCAGGTGGGGACGAATGCTGGACTCCAGTTCTTTGGAATGTTGGGCATTTGATTCCTTTACACAGACTCATAGATTAAAAGCATACTCTTAATTTTTAATTTTTAGATTCTACATCACAGGACACTGGACAAAGCAGAAAAGTTTCCAGGAAAAGGGTCTGTTCCAGTGACTCAGACAGCAATTCAAAGGTGGCTAAGAAGTCCTCAAAAGCCAGAACGGGTCTCCTCAGGACCCCTCGGAGACGCGCGACCACCGCTGCCAGTAAGATTAAGCTCGTGAGTGACGTGGAAGATGTCAGTTTAGACAGTGCGTGCCCCAGAAGCAAAAATGGGAGGAAGAAGCCCCTCCATTCGGCGTGCGCCACAGCTAAGAAGACGGCGAGTGATTCTGAGGGAGACGTCAGCCGTGAAGTGCCAAGTGAGGAGTGTGCCCGAGAAGGGAGGCCGCTGGCCGCCGACTCGGAGGGCGGTGCGAAAAGGGTCCGGCCGTCTTTGAACGGGGACTCGGACTCCGAAGGGGTGCCGAGTCCCGAGCCCAAGAGCAGGCACACCGGGAGTCACAGAACAGACGCTGCGCCTTCGAACACAAAGAATTCCTCGGTTGGGTCTTCAGAGGAAGAGTCAAAAAGCCATATTGCGGGGGGAGAGATGGGTAGAAGATGTTCTTCGGAATCCGCCTTGGTGCCGAAGGCTAGTGCAGAGAACGCCTTCGAGGAGGACCTGAACTACGGGCTGCGCAGGTGGAACGGCCGGAGGCTCAGGACCTACGGGAAGGCCCCGTTCAGCAAGACCAAAGTGCTGCGGGAGTCGCAGGGAGCGGCCGGGGCCGAGGCCAGGAGGAAGAGGCTGCGTCCTGAGCCCGAGGGCGGGCCGGCGGCCGAAACCAGAGGCGCTCCCAAGCTGGGGGCCGACGCCGGCCCCAAATCCGACTCTGACTTGGCGTCTGCGACTGAATCCGATGTGGACTGTGCCGATGACGTGAAAACCAAAAAGAGGAAAACGAGAGGAAAAGCAAAAGCGGTGAGAAAAGGTAAAGCTTGCGCAGCCGCCGCAGCTAGAGGCGTGAGGCGGCAGAGACAGAGCAAACGGCCTAGGCTGAGTGCGGACGATAACGACTGGGAGGACTTGGACTATGCAAAATCGAAAAGAGGTCTTCGACGTTCAAAAATAAAAACGAGAAATCAGGGCAGAAGGACCGTGAGATACCATGATGGGGATGATGACAGAAGCTTAGAAAATGTGTTAGAGTTTGATGATTGCACCTTATGACCTTGAGAGAAAGCCAGTTCATTGAAAGAGGAAATGGACTGGAATTTATGGTGAAAGTTGGCTGTTGAAATTATTTTTTGTCCTACAATTCAGGGAATATATTTATATTTTTCTATGAAAAGTTATGAATGTGACTAAATCATGACTGTTATTTTTATTTGCACTTGCTTGCCTTTGTAGCAGCGCTCAGCACAGGTGCCAAAATATGCTTCATTTTGGGGGCAGATCTACTTTGACAGTATTTAACTACAGATAGCAAGAATTTGAAATCTGTTCAACACTAGACATCCTGATTATCCAAACCGATAAGCATTACTTTCATGGTAGCAAGTGTCACGCAGTTACTTTCTGAACGTGTCAAGAGGTGGTAGTTTCTAACCCCTGTCCTGTTAATAGTCGAACAATTTCACGTGACCTATGTTTACAGATTCTTCATAAATATTATGTGCATACTGACATTACAATCATGGGAGGTGTAACCATGATTAGTAGGCGAGGTACCTACCACTTTCTTTTTCCCCCCCTTTCCCTGGCTACTTGAGCAGAATGCATTATACCAGCTTTGGTAATTTTCATTTAAATGGTTTCTTTCCAAATGCTGTTGGGTCTTTTCTCTCTTTTTCTTTATTTTTAAGGAAAACATCATCACTTTTATTTTATAAACTTGAATTTATAAAGTGCTGGTAAATTATTTTTTAAAATGTTTTGATTGTATATTTTAAACCTCTAAGGCCCCGACCGTAGTCCTAGCATTTTCTTTTAAATTGTGCACTAACAGAATGCTATATAATTTGTCTTTCCAAGATCTCCTGGTTTCTGTGTAAGGGATTTAACCAAAATCTTGGTCTTCCATAGTCTTACTCTGTGAAATAGAGGAGTTTGTGTGCCTTAGATTTAGGAAAAGTGTGTTCTTCAATAGAGTGTACAGGGCCAAGAGGGTATTTAAATTATATGTAGTTTCCCCCATTTCCATTGAGATTGTAGAGTTGAGTTTTGTTAAGAGTGCAATTGCAAATCTCATCTATATAGGAAAGTAGTTGAATGTCATTCTCCGTCTCTTGTTTTTAGCTTACTGCTGCCATGTGCAATCCCAGGCGTTCTTTGCGGGGGCAACTAAATGTATCTTTACTAGTGACCTCTAGTTTAAATCTAAGAAACTGTCATGTGTTGTGGGAAAATAATTTTGAAATCCATTTAAAGTGAAACTTTGATCACATCAGCAAATACATCAAATAAGTACACTTATTTTCGAGCCAAATATTTTTGCTTGATAGGTTGTGCTACTCCATATGGTGTAGGTGGCCATTCCTAGCTTGTTTGTGCCTGAAGATGGACTTGATTCAAATGGTTTACATATTTTGTAGCGAAGGAGTACAATACAGTACTCCCACCTTTGTTATTTATTGGCCCTGTGTTTGGTTCCAGACAAAATTAACCCTTTTCTCCTGTGTATCCTGAAGGTGGCAGGTATGGAAAAGCATCAGATTCTGGTGTCAGTGTTAGAGAATGTTCTTAAGTGTCATTACTTTTCAGTTAATCTGTTCCATTCGACATAGTACAAGGTACTTTGATGTAAGGGGAAGGATATTTTTGGACATTACCAATTGGGACAGGTGGGATAGACCTACCCATCCTTTGTTGTTTAGGGAGCTATGATTACTTCAAAACTATGAAGCTCTTCTTATCACAGTTCATGTTGAGGATATGGGAGAGAGGGAGTGATTCAGGAGAATTTGGCCTTGAGTCTTGACCTGAAAACATTAATGGAATGTTCTTTACTTCCCTAGTTTTAAGCAATGGTGATAGATGTCCTATTCATTAATTTATTTAAACTCTTCTAAAGCTTCTCTGTTTTATATCTATTCTCAGGGTTATAACTCCATGTTTACCATCATCTGCAAAAAGGTACCAAAAAAATCCATAAATACAAGTACAGAATACTTCATAAATACATAAATTTTTTTGGTAAAATGAGACTTTGATCATTTAGGCTTCATCAGTAGAACTATTCTTATCTTTTGGACTAAATTAACTGGTCATAGATTGGCTGGTCAACCTATTACTAATTTTTCTTTTTGTCCCAAACTGTTAGACCTTTGTGTGTAGAAAGCAGTATTTTGGTTTCACCTGGGGGGAAAAAAAAAAAAAAACCACAAGAATTTGGCCTCATGACTTTGAAGATGTGGTTGACAGTGGTAGCTTCTCAAGTTCTGAAGTAAAACTAAGGGATTATAGTGAGAATCACTTTTATGGGTTTTTTTGGTCATGGTGCTATTCCTAAGGTTAACTTTGAGTATGTGACACACACTCCTAAGTACTTTAAGGAAAATCAATAAATAATTAATAGTTCAAAATGTTTACATTGAGCACTAGAACATGTTTGACTTTTTTTCTACTTTATGCGAAATGCGCAGGGATTTAATGCACGGATGTACTTTAATGTGTTTGGGATCAGTTTGTATTTACTTGTGAAAAAAGACAAAAGCTTACAGATTGAATGTGAACTGATCCAGAAGTAAGTGCTGTAGCGTTTCATTGCACTTGAAGTCACTTAATGGTGTATATGAACAACAACAAAAACTGCTGTGGTCTGTATGTCCAGGGTCCTATGATTTTATTCATTTATGGTTGAAAAAAGGGCTGAGGTATTTAGATTTGAGTTTTGATTCCTTTGAAAGACTATTAAGAAAAAAGATGTCAAACATTTAAGAAATAGGTGAGGTTTAAAAACTTTTTTTTTTTTATCAGACTTACTTTAAAAGGGTATACCGACAATGTGTAGTAACTTCTGAATAAAAGGGAAAGTGTATCCCATTTTCAGATAATTCTTAGGGTGGTCATTCTCCCTTTTTTATTTTAGGGGAAAATCTGATTAAGTTCATTCTCAATTTAGTAATTAGTTGGAAAGAATGATAAAGCATTTACTCACAGCTTCTAAGTTATAACACAGAAGTTTCTTTTAAGTAGTAGAGCATTGTACCTAAAGAGCGAATTAATCTTACAATACAAAAACGGGGAGAAAGAACTTATGTTTGGGAAAAGGCACTTCAAAACCTAGAACTGCAAATGAGAAAGAAGGTATGAAGCCAATAAAAAATGCCATCTTGAAGGTATTACCGTCCAAAAATAAGAATAAGACTTGTCACCAAACCTTCACACTCCATTTGTTGCTGACATCTTAGGTAACAGTTCTTAGAACAGCCTTGGGTTCATACTACATTCCCTGCTCCTCTTCTAGACTTTTTTTCTTTAGAGTAATCAGAACACAATTTGTTAATTTCAGTGTATCGTTTTAAAAACTACATTAAAAGGACTTCAGTCTCTTGTCAGTGCACACTGAATTTGATTGTGCCACCTGAAGAAAATGAGGTTTGTGCATCAGGAGAATGCAAGAACATTGTTCATGGTGCTTACAGTATGTTTGGTTTTCCTTTCTACTCAATTGTGTTGGTTTTTTTGAGTAACTTTCTAAATGGCTAGAACAGGTCTGTTTGCCTTGCCCTTTATAGCTGAAATACCAGCTCCATCCTTTCCATCCATGTTAAGGCAGCGTATTTCCTTATTTGGCATCTCGGAGTTGTCCACAAACACTTCGGTGTCTTATGTTGTATGGAAATTGTAGTTGAGTTATTTTCTGGTGTGATGTAGTGCGACACAGCACCCTCCCTGCGGGAGAACTCTCCGTTACTGTGTAAGTCCATCTCTCAATTTCTGCTGTGGATAACAGGATGGAATAAAGCAGAAACCTTAAGAAATTTGCAATGTCACTGTTTAAAGACTGTCTCTGATTCTAGTATTTGGGAACAAAGACCAAATGAAGTAAAAATCGTCAACGCTAGGGAGAAAATGGAACATTGTGGAAAAATCTAGTCCAACTAGATTAGTGCTAATACCACTTGGTAGCTCAAAAGTTGTGAATTAATGGAGAGGATTAAAGTGTAAAGACTATAATGGTGAGGGCTGTGTTGTCTTTTCTCACTTTTTAATTAAGGTTTTTGTAGCTGTTTTCTTAAATTATAGATGTTGCCAAAGGGTACATGGGGATTCTCAAAGTTGGGAGGTTTTTACTAGTCACTAATAATCTGCCAAGCTGGTTCCTTAGTACATTGTGGCTTTGGTGGGAAAATCACAAGACTTTTTACTCAGTGTGTCCTTAAGGATTGCTTGTATGGATCCGATGTAGGGAGTTTGGATGGGGGACAGTTACAACATTGGGGTCCTTCAAGTCTGCAGGCTCTGCCTTTGGCAGCATGTAAGTAGCTATAGAATATGTATCTTACTTGTCCAACCAACTGATCGTTTCATTGAATTGAATTACCAGTGTTTGAGCATATTTTCTGGTCGTGCTTTAGTTTTTAAGGTAAGTTTTATCATTTATTAAAACCTTTAATGGGAACTTGGATTCTTAAAAAGGCATTCTGAGATTCTGACCGACCTAAGTGAAGCGAGAGAACCAGTCACAGTTTGCATGGACTGTGGCAGCCGGCCTGGCCCACAGGAGTAGTATTTACAAGTTACTACCTCTTTTGATCAGTAGTTACATGTTGAAACAATCTTTCATTTTTAAGATGTTGAAGGTAATTTTCTACATGGTGATCCATACTTAGTCCTCCAACCGTATGCACACATTCAGTTCATCTGTGAAATTCTGACCATTTCACTGGAGGAGGACAAAAAAGCAGATCTTTCATTTTTCACTCCTACACCAGATCTCAAACTTTTCTAAATTAACTCATTACCACATCTCACAACTCAGTTGTCCTCTAGGAACCAGTTATATTTACCTTTTTAAAAGTCAATTACTAACTAAAATAGTAGAGTATAATAAATTTAATGTTATCCTAACATCTTTTTTAAAACTTCTTCAAGCCTTCTAGCTGATTGATTCTATAAGGTCTACAGTAGGCAGTCGATTTCTCTTGCAACCCATCTTTACTCTTGTCTTAAAACAGCTCCGTTTTCTCTCTCAAACCTCTGTCCACTTGTGATTTCTTCCTCCTGCAGGCAGAATGCAGGGCCACACCCTGTCCTATGGGCCGAGGGGAGTGAAGGGAGTTGAAGGATGGGCCCCAAAGGGGCTGTCCTTGGATTGTCTGTGCCCTGCTGCTTTTCATTAGGGAAGTAATAAAGTAAATTGAAAACCAGGGTCGATGTCTGATACCTTATCCTGCCCAACAGTTTAAAATGCTCTGAGATCTCTCTCAACAAGTTCATTAAACGCAAGAAACCAATACTGCACAGTATGTTAACAAAAATGTTTTTAAAAAAAGAAAGTTCATTAAACAGATAGATACAGGGTTCCTGAATTGATACTTCATAGAGCGTTTATCAGATTTTTAGGGAAAAACTGCAATAGCCATCAGCCATAGAGCGATGAGCTTCGTTAGCTGTCAGAGCCAAACAGAACTCTGTGGTGCCCAGCAATGAGTGTGTTGAAGACTTGATAGATGAATTTAAGTTAATCGGTTCAACCGTAAAAGTGACCAAGCTAGTGGAGAGCAGCTCTTGATTCTGGAATGATTTCTGAGAGTCTCCTGACCTGATGTGGTCATACTGTAGAAGCTGACTTGGCAGTGTTACCAACTCCCCCAGAAAACAGGGAAGTGCTCAGCTCAGGGAGTTGCAGAAGACACGTAAAGAGACTTTCCAGTGGATGGGATCTTTTTGGAAACTTGTGCTTTGGGAGGGACGAACATCAGTGATAAATGCCATTTGCTTCCTGAGTTTTGAGCATTTCACTGCTTCTCAGTGAAGGGCAGACAAGGAAGAAGGTGTCTCTAGCTCTAGAGAGAGGTTACCATGATTTGCAACCAGAAAGTTTCCGCTCTGGATTTACCACCAGGCACAGCAACCAATAATGTCCAGTACCTCAGAAGTATGTGAGATAGGCTAGTACTTGTTCATTCTGTTTCAGACATGCTTTCATCTTTTTCCATCCTCAGATTTGTTTTTAATACTCCACAATTAAAATGCTGATGAGATTAAAATTTTTGATGCTTCTGCAGCAATGATGTGAAGTTTATTTTGGATCGAGGAAAACAGTTTTGTATTAAGTATCATAATTGGAATATGATAGTCCTTAAAATAGAGAAACTAGAGATGAGCTTTGAATCAAAACTATACTGTCTACATCCAAGTTTCTATTCACCACAGACCATCTTAGAACACACAGTGACACAATTTAGAGTGGTCATCTAGGTGAACTGTGATGGGGTACTACTACAGATGTGAATTTTTACTCCGAATGAGGTTTTTGCCATGTCCAAATAGAGAATCATTTGTAGGAAAGCAGCAATGCCTCAAGCTCTCATTGACTGCTCCAAATCACCTGCCCAAGACCATCTGGGACAGGAGGACTTGGGGATTGTACTGACTTGTTAGTATTAAGTGACGCTATCACAAATGTATTGTTAGAGCAGTGTCCTCCAAAAGTTATAAGCTTGTACCCTAACATAGAAGTTGGACTTCTCTCTAACCCCAAATGATCCTGTATATATTTCTAAAAACTGTTTGTAGTTTTCTCAAGGAGAATAAAGCACTTTATAATTTACCAAGTTCTCAGTAATAAAATTAACACTGACTTACATGTATGCATTTTTTTAAATTTCCCACACTGTCACTCTTCTGTCTTTCTCAGAGTGCTTTTATCTTCATTCTGTGACCTTCCCATTTTGGATCTTAAGACTAGAGTTACAGCTTCATCAAGTTGGCGTGGCTGTACCCGGTAGAACTGACTCGGTTATCCCCCCTTCCCCCCATAGTTATAAATTTGAAGTGCAGATTTTCTTAAAGCACTTTGAAAAGCCTACTTAGAGTTTCTTTTGTAGAATCTTAACTGTTTTCCCTTATTTTGGATTACAAATAAGCATTTATTAAAATGAGCTCATATTTACCGGGCTCCTAAATTGCATCAGTACATCCAAAGGGAGTTAGTTGCTGCCACTGAAGTCCTTTTGTCCCACAGAAGTGTTTAGTTGTGCTAGGATTTTATCTCTACTATCAACCAGATATGTTGCTGGGTTATGAACTGGTTAACTATTTCTAATGTGGTTTCAACTTGAAAATGGAAGTAGTCGAGCAATGCTGGTTGCCTTCATCCTGTGTAGGTCAGATTTCACCTACATTTTGTTACCTATTTATACAAGTGTTTGTCCGTCGCAGCATATCAATTCCCCGTGCTAGTATTTGCCTAACGCTGATTTAATGTGCGGAAGATTCACGTTGGATCTAGGGCTGCTTTGCAGAGACATCAGTTGTTAATTTTAAACATTCCTGAGAAAAGGCCCTCCGAAGTGAAAGCGCTGTAGGCCGTGCGCCTTCTCATGGTCTCTGCTGCTGGTGTGAGTGACCCGAGCGGAGTCCGGCCAGGCGGGGGAGCCTGTGCTGCCCAGAGGTCCATGATGAGGAACTCAGCCCGTGAAAAGGCCATTTTTGCACTGCCGGGGGCCTTAACACTGAACAAAATGTGTCACCTTTAGAAATAGAATTTCACTGGAAAAGGTATAGAATAGAAGTCCCGTAATTGGCAAAAGGGACTGATGCATTCTGGGGGTTGCTTTTAGTGCCGGAGTTCTAACCTATGCCGGGAGGACTCGGACAGATCTTGGAGAAAGCACGAGCACACCTTTGAAGTGAGTTTCACAGACTGGGGGTAAAATCGGAAGGGCTTTCCGTTCGAGGGCAGACGACTTCCTCAGTTCTCACTCTGTTAATGAACATATCGATCAACAGAAGCGCATTTTCACCTGTACTCATCTGTGCCTGGTGGCAGAAGGGCAAACCTCTCCGTTCATAAAGGAACAAGCAGGAAGGTTGATGGTTGTTGGGAGTTTGAATGTGGTGGCGTAACAGCAGTACTCTCGAGCTGACAGATGAGTCCTTCTCATCCTTGGTAGTGACGGGGGGATGGAGTGGGAGGGTCCAGCTGTGCGGTGCGGTGCTTCCGTGGTCTCTAGCCTGTTCTTACCAGCTGCTGAATGTCTGCAAGCGAGGTGGGGTCCCACAAACTCACCCCCCAGCAAGGCTTGTGTACCTTTAAAAGAGTTTCAGATAGCTTGATTTAGTTTAATGGCTAGATTTCCAACAGATAAAGCCTAACCTTCAGCAGCTGAACTTCAGGTGCATTTTTGTCAAGAAATACGGATTTTGCCTGCTATCTGAAAGTAGGATGTTGCTGTGAAACTTTTCGTCAGTCCGAATACGGGATAAAGCAAAGATGCAACTGCCATTAATACATATGGAAAAAATTGAGGGCATTTGCAGACTCTGAAAAATCACCTCTCAGGCTTCTCCGGTACCTTAGGACATGTCCTACTAACAGATGCACAAAAGCAGTGTGGCTCAAGCCCAGATGCTCAAGGTTCAAGAGCTCTGGCAGCAGGGTGCGGAGCCTGGTGGGCCCCTCTTGCGGCCTCTGTAGAGGCTCTCTGCAAAACCAACTCCAAATGCTATTTGCGCTTTTAGCCCCCATCCATTTTTTTTTCTTTTTTCTTCTAAAAATAAGATTTTATTTATTAGCACAAGCAGGGGGAGTGGCAGGCAGAGGGAGAAGCAGGCTGTCCACCGAGCAGGGGGAGCCTGGTGCAGGGCTCCATCCTAGGACTCTGGGATCATAACCTGAACCAAAGGCAGACTCCTAACAGCCACACAGGCACCCTTTGTTTTTTAAATAAAAGTGAAATCCTCTTCGATTTCTTTTGGCTAGCAAAATCAGGTAGGTCTTTTGTAAAAACCAAGTGGCATAATGTGAACTTTCAAAAAGCCTAGGAGTGCATTAATTAATCCTGTATTTGAAATTTGAGAATCTGGCTTTGAGACATTGGCAGAAATCGATTTGAGCCCACCTAAGTTGGTAAACGTGGAGCAGTGGGTGCAACATCATGGGGTCTTCAGCACAGCTGGGATGGATGTCAGGCCACACTTGGAAAATTGCCTCTCCCTAGTGCTTTCCATCCTGCCTGCTTGGTTGATCCCTCCACAGTTCCTAGCTCTCAGCTACAATAACACTCCTCAAAGGAAGCTTTTCTTGCCCCGTGACTCTGGTTGGTTTCTAGAATGTGGTTCTCACAGCCCCCCTACACCTCTTAGTTCTTACTATAATTAGAGTTAACACGTATAGAAGTAGTTTGTTTTAGAATCTTTATCCTGATCCTCTGGATGTCCGGCATATATGTAGCTCAGAAAATTATTATTCAAATAATAACGGAACCAGGATTTAATTCCAGTTATGTAAAAATGCTCAAATATTTGAAAAAAAAGTGGATCTAGGGTTAAACCATATTTTAGATAAAACGAATAGGCGGGGCACCTGGGTGGCTCAGTCGTTAAGCGTCTGCCTTCGGCCCAGGTCAGATCCCAGGGGCCTGGGATCGAGCCCCCGCATTGGGCTCTCCGCTCTGCGGGAAGCCTGCTTCTCCCGCTACCATTCCCTCTGCTTGTCTTCCCTCTCTCACTGTGTTTCTCTGTCAAATAAATAAAATCTTAAAAAAAAAAAAACGAATAGGCAATTCCTTTTTATCTACTGGTTCATGTTTGTTTTGACTAAAGGTGTTGGAATTCAAACGTCAAGGACAGTCTTGAGGCAGAGTCGCTGCCACATGGAGTCATGATGGCATAGCCTTCTCGTGGAGGTTCTAGGGAAATCAGAACTCCTGTTGAGTATCTTAGAGTAGTTCAACAGAGAACATCTGAAACGACACCAAGACTTTAGTGCTTTATGATGTTGAAGATACGTTCTCAAGTCTGCTCCTGTTCTAAGCTGCGGTTGTCCTTGCAGAGTAGGAAGCATGCGAGGTGGCACACTACTCAAGGCTTCCTCTTGTTGATAAGGAAATGGGAGGTTCTGTCAATGTTAAGAATGTGTCACCAGTATCACTGGTGAGAAATCATGTATTTTTTTACGTATTTAGCAATGTGAGTAATTTTTAAATTTATTGTTTAGGAAATGTGTTAGGCTTTTGTGCAAAAGGTTTTTGCATTTACATGAACTTTCACTCGTTTTTCAGAATCTGTTCCTAGAGACAGAGAACCCAATACAAAAATGAGAACGTGTATGCGTAATGAGAAGGCTGCAGTACAAATGCCTAGTGAAACTCTGAAAGCAAACATGGTGCCTGAGAAAGTTCTCCGCAGATGTGCCGCTGTGGCTGCAAATAAAATAAAAATAATGAGTAATCTCAAGGAAGCGATTTCAGGACCAGAAAATGTCTGGATTAGGAAGAGCAGCAGAAAGCTGCCGCATCGAAATGCTTCTGCTGCGGCTAAGAAAAAATTACTGAGTGTTTATAAAGAGGATGATACAACCATAAATTCTGACAGTGAAAAAGAGCTAGAAGATATTAATAGCAAAACGCTTTTTTTCAGGCGGTTCAGATCCTGGAAAGCAAAAGCACAATAGTGACTATGGAAACGTAGAAGTGGGATCAGGGGCGACAAGTAAACTGGCAGTTGTGTTCTGCTCCGAGCTCTAAAGTTAATCCCTTGCTGGCACCTTTTTGAGGAATTTTCTAAAAGCCATAACGGAGCGGGTCACAGTGGGAGGAAGCCTTCCTTCCAGTGAGCCCTGGCACAGACACCCACTACAGAGCATATGAGGGGGAAAGAGACGGTGGAGCCCGGAGTGGAGAGGTGGAAAGGAGAGCCAAGTGACCTGTCCTGAGATTGTTCCTTTTCAGAAAGGAAGGGCCTGGAAGAAATCCCTTGATTCCTTAGAGGAAGAAAACAATGGGAAGTGTACAGGGCCTGTAGCAAAAACTTCAAGGACTGAAAAAAAAATGTCAAAATTGCAACCCAATACTAAATATGAGGGTTCAGACTGGCCCGGCTATGGTGTGTCATTACTGCAGTAAGAGGGGGAAAACGTAGGCACATTTCGAGAGAAGTGCCACTGAGCCTACTTGACTTTTGAGGGAAGCAAATCCTTTCATAAGATCCAGTCCCTAGAATTCACCACCTTAAAAGTCGAAAACAACTTAAACTAGCAGGAGGTGGGGATTCAATGAAGGGGATGTTGATGATAGAGCTCCGAAGCAGAGTGTGGGAGTCAGGCGATTAGCAAAAGCCCGTTAATGTCTTATTTTGTTTAGAATACTGGAATTCATACTGAATGGCGACCACTTGATAAGACTAATTCAGGGAATATATATTTTTCTATGAAGGCTATGAATGTGACTATCGCAACTTCTTTTCCTCATTTGTACTTGCACATAACAGCACTTACAGAGTTGCCAAAATGTGCCTCGTTATGAGGCAAGGTCTTAGTTTTAACCAGTTAGAAAATAAAAAGTATAGGTGAAGATCAAAACACTCTTATTTTCCGGTGAGACAGTGACATCCACTTACGTTTCTCTACAGCAAAATTACTACTTTATGAACGCTTTGAGGAAATTAATTATAATCTCATCAAAACAAACTTAAACGGCAGCATGTGTGGGCTCTTTCATTGTGGCCTTTGCTAGGATTAGAAAATCTGATCTTGATACTATAAAGAATTCTTTGCAGTGAGGTTTAATTTGTTAACAGGTATTTGTTGAAATGAAGATCACCAGATTAAATGAATGCACTGTTAAATCTTTTTAACATAGTAACATGTTATTGGAAAAATGAGTTGTTAGAAGGAAGTTGTTTTCCCATTTAAAAATATCTGTGAATATTAATATGATTTGCATGTGTAAATCTGAAAAAGTAAAATACAGAAACCTAAGGGTTTCTATTCCTTTTTCATTAACAGACTAATGTAATGCATATATTTTGGTTACACAGCTAGACCCAAATGTCTAGATTACTTGAGAAATTTGTTTGTGGTTGCATGTCTGCTTAAAAAAAAAAAAAGGCTTTTTGTTGTTGTTTTTTTTTTTTTCCTTAGCCTAAGCCAGAATATTTCTAACGTACAAAGTCTGTGTCCTTTGCTGTTTATAGTATACTTTCATCTGAAATACTGATACCAGTATCTTGTTACTAGTACAGGTGAGAAAAGGAAGGATTCCTAATAAACTGCTAATATTTTTAGGCGCATGGGGTTTGCTTTTTGATTGAAAAAATGTTTAAACCTATTTCCACTCCCATATTTATCCTTACTTTCACAGAAATTTCTCATTGGGGCTATTATATCTTCAACAAATGCCGTAAGATGAAAATATTTAAGTCTCAGCTAAGACTTTTACGCAAAATTTCTTGCCAAGTTCAATGTCATCAAAGCATTTGTTTTGAATTGACAGTGTTCTGTGATGGGGTTCATTTCCTCCTGGACTTGAGGTGTCACCAGCCTTCTTTCATAACGCAGTCTCTGCTGGTTTAGTATTTAAATTGAACACCTATTTGCCTCTTTTTGAAGTGCTTGGCCTAAATTTACTGTAAGTGCATGAAATAAGCATTTGTCTAAAACTTAACATTACTGTAAAACTCTCTGAAATGTACGCAGAATTTAAATCACGGCCAAATGTATTATTATTACCCTACTCATACTTTTAATCAGCTCTCTAGAAATGTTTTCTTCATAATGTAATTGTGAAATCAGATCGCAGTAAATTTTACTGGTAAAAATGACAAGTTTATTCGACAAAAGGACTAAGACAAAGTGATGGCTAACCTTCCTTTTTATTCTGCAATCCAGTCATTCTAGAAAACAACCCAGGAGTATCAGTGCAGTTTAAAAATATCACATTGGTAATCTTGCTGACTACACGCAAAGTTTCCCAAGCTCTCACTGGATAGCAATTTGGTCATACTGTTTATCCTTCAATATTCAAATTTTGCTTCAAAACCCAAACTTTCATTTTGCAGTAAGATATCAAACTGCTAAAACATTTAATGTACATGCTTCTGTTGATAATATTTGTCCACATCTTAAAACACGGCATTTGCAGCAGCTCTGAGACTGTTTTGAATACTTGAGGTTCTGCCTGACCCCAAGGTGGCACCTGCAGGCGTTTGTCAGCAGTGTTGCAAAATGTGAGCAGGGTCACCTCTTTCCATTTCAAGTAAACGTCGGTAAGCGGATTTTGACGTCTCACGGCAAGACCGGACATCGCCCTAAATTTAACCCGGCCGGGCGGCCCCTCCGCCTCCTGCTCCCGGGGCTCCGCGAACTCGCTCCTCCAGCGCCTTCCAACCAAGAGAGCCGAGTCCACAACAACCGCAGACTTTGCTTAGCACCGAAAGGCTACCGAAGGCGAAAATAAAATTTTGTATGGGAAACGGCCACGTTTTAAAAAAGAAGTTAACTATTTTTGCATTCTCATGAGCTCTTTCAGATGGGCTTGACAATCATCAGCTTTGGAAATGTGAATTCCTATTGCCAGAGTAAAAGTCGCACTTGACACCACCACGGAGCGCTGTATTTCTTCCCGCCCTCGGTCCGCGCGCCGCCCGCTCCCCGCGACCCCACCCCCGCCCCCGACGGAGAAGGGGAGCCGGCAGCGGGGGAAGGAAGGCAGGGGAGCGGGGCGGGTCTCTCCCGGGGCACCGCCAGCCGAGCCCCGCTCCTCTCCTCCCTGCGTCACCGGCCAGGAGACAGGACGCCCCCTACCAAGCCCCGCCCTGGCCCCTCTAGCCCGCAGTCACCCGACCTCTCGGTGCGGCCGCGCGCTCTGACTCCCCGGCGCGCGTGCGCGGGGGCGTGGCGTGAGGGCGGTGCTCAGGGGCGCGGGGGCGGGATCAGGGGGCGTGGCGGTGCGCGGCTGAGGGCGGGAGCGCATGCGCCGTGCTGGGGCGCCGCGGTCCGGCCGGGACGCGGGCGCGGGCGCCATGGCGGCTACGTTCTTCGGCGAGGTGGTGAAGGCGCCGTGTCGAGCTGGGACGGAGGACCAGGAGGAGGAGGACGAGGGGAGGAGGGAGACGGCCGAGGACAGGGAGGTCCGGCGGCAGCTGGCGCGGAAGAGGTGAGGTCCGGTCGGCGGGGCGGGCTGGCGCCGGCCGGCCTGCGGCGGCCTCGGTGGCGTGGGTACCGCCGGTGCTTCCTTGGCGCGAACTGGGGGCCGCCCTTTGCACTCGTCACGGGTTCCCGGGCGGCCCTCGTGTGCTTGGTTCGTGGACGTAAGACAGGTCTCTTCGAGCCCTTTTATCCTCCGCTCCGCTCATCCGTTAGCCTCGGTGTCCGTAGCAGGTGGAAAACTCGTGTCTTTAAAAAGATTGGAGAAGATGTAACATGACCCTTCACTCCTCCCCACTCATGTAAATATAACCGTTGTGACGCCGCATGTATTTTGTCCCCCACCGCCTCCGAGTCCGAGTGACCGCGGCCTCTCATCTCTCCGTTTTTCAGAATGCACCTCAAACGGTGTAGGCATTTTCTTGAGTATGCTGTTATAACTCCTCACAAAATTAATAGTTTTTGATGCCATTTAGTAGCCGGTGCAGGACCAGACTTACTCAGGAGTCTCAGACACGAGGTTCTACAGTGAATTTGTGTAAATCAGAATCCTGACAAGGTCCACACGTTACTTTCAGACTTTCTGTCTCTCTTGAGCTGCCTGTCATTTAGAGCAGCCCCTCCTTCTCACCCCTGCTGAGATGATTTGTTCTGTAGGGTGTCCCACACCCTGAGTTTGTCTGATGTAACCTGTTTGTCCAATACCTGCGTTCTCTGTACATGGATGTTCCTCTTGGAGGCGTGGTCAGCTGCAAGCTCGATATTCTGCTGGCAGGAAGGTGGTGCTTGCCTTTCTTACTGCACGCTGTACCCATTCGTGTCACTTTGGGGGATCCTAAGATTGATCAGTGGGTCAGGTGGACAGCCTCATCTCCGTTCTGGAGTTCTCCATGAATTCCGCATCACATGGTTTTATCTTTTAGTTACTGTTGCCTGAATCTGTTGTTTCCTTTAGATGAGAATTGTATTCTTTATGAAATTAAAGCCTGCATATTGCTTATTACAAAATCATGCCTCTAGTATCCTTCTTCTCACAATACGGTACTAATTATACTTAAGTTGCTTTAGTTTTGTCTTTTGTTTCTTGTGTTAGGGAGGTGCGGCTCTTTCGAAGACAAACAAAAACATCTTTGGAGGTTTCTCTGTTGGACAAATATCCTTGCTCCAAATTCATAATTGCTATAGGAAATAATGCAGTAGGTGAGTAGAAATGTATTAGATTGGTGAAAGAACAAAATCCGTGGGAGGTGGGTGGAGAGATGGGGTAACTGGGTGATAGGTATTAAGGAGGGCACTTGATGTACTGAGCACAGGGTATTCTATGCAACTGATGAATCACTAAACTCTACCTCTGAAACTAATAATACACTATATGTTAATTGATTGAATTTAAGTAAAAAATTTAAACAGAAGAACACCCAAAATCCCTGTTACTTACTTCTTCAGCTATACTTCAAATGTCTGTTACTTTTTTAGAAAAAGTTGTAGCAGGGTAACTTTATATCAGTAAAATCTGTGCCCGCCATGTGATACTGTCTTTTTGAAAAAATTTTAAAAATCAGGATTGAAAGGAAGTGTGCTTTGGTTCAAGAAGCTGTAAATCACAGGAACTGAGTTTGTAGTGTGTTCAGGTATCCGCATTTCCTCAGAGTCTTGGGCCTGTTCGGGCCAGACACAGCGGGACAGAGGTGGCATGTGTACATTGCTCCCTTGGAGCGGTGGTTCTGAAATGTGTTTTTTTTTTAAAGATTATTTATTTATTTATCAGAGAGAGAGAGAGAGAGAACACAAGCAGACAGAGAGGCAGGCAGAGGCAGAGGGTAAAGCAGGCTTCCTTCTGAGCAAGGAGCCTGGGACTTGATCTCAGGATCCTGGGATCATGACCTGAGCCGAAGGCAGCTGCTTAACCCACTGAGCCACCCAGGCGTTCCTAAAATGTTTTTGAAGTAACAGGCTCCTTTGAGAACAGGATGCGAACTCTAAAAATAGCAGTGATGGTCACTAACATTTTTGAGTGCTCAGGTTTGAAGATCTGTACATGCATGACTCCGTTTGATAGGTTAACCTGAGAACAGAGTTCAGCTAGGACAGCATAGGCAGGTAGGTGTGTAAACCTGTGTGATTCCAGCTGGTGCACAGGCTCTGGGGGTGAGCACCGGGAACCTCCAGTGAAGTTGATCCCTTGCCCTGTTAGTTAGCCCTTGCTTACAGGACATAGTAAGTACATGGTAAATAACTTGACTCGTTTATATAAAGTTGTCCTGGCCTACAATTTTCCCACAAGTGTTACCTTGTGACAGGTGGTAAAGCCTGGCAGTAAACCTGTGTTCTCAGTGCCTGCCTCTGATACCATCTGTACTTAGGCCGAAGCTGTTAACTTCTTGAGGCCTCAGTTTCCTTTTCTGCAAAATGGCTGTGTAAGGTCAGCGGTCTTAAAGGCTCCTGTAGCTCTCAAATTCTAGAATCACTTGAAATCATTTTTGAGTCTAGAAAATGCAGCTTGCAGACCTGGCACTAACTGATGTGAATTGTTTTTCACAGCGTTTTTGTCGTCATTTGTTATGAATTCTGGAGTCTGGGAAGAAGTTGGCTGTGCTAAACTCTGGAATGAATGGTGTAGAACCTCAGACACTACGCATCTGTCCCCTGCAGAGGCCTTTTGTGTGTTTTATCACCTGAAATCGAGTCCTTCGGTACGTGGGACTTGTATGCTTCAGAGGGAGCCATTTAGGCATCACTTGTGTGGTGTTCGTTTGAATTTCATGTTCCTTTATATCTACTTTTGGGCTGACGAATTGCGCCTGCAGGCAGTGCTTTGTTTATATAAATATATAGTTAGTAATTATTTATATAAATATTAGTGTGGTGTACACAGTGTGTTGATAAAGTTCTAACCATAGACAGTACACATTCCCACCTTGCTCTCATTCAAAAAATTATTTCAGCTGGTAACTCTGAAGGTGCAAAGATGTGTGCACTCTGTGAAAGCAAGGAGTTCTCCTTTGTGGCAGGATACCCAGGATTTAGCAAATGCCTGGTACATGCTAGAAACTCAGGTAATGTTTGTTAAACGAATGAATGTTTTATGCATTCTGAGCATAATTCTCTGGACATCGAGCTTTTACCCTAACCTGATTTGTCCTGATTTTTTAAGTCCTGACAGTTATTTCATAGCTGACACAGTGATTTTTTTTGTGTCCTGTGCATTCAAATCCTAATCTTGGGTCCATCCAGAGAACACAGCATACGGGGGGACTTGAGAGTCAGGCAGACGAGGTGGCCAGGCAGGTGCTGTGTCTCCCAACCTGCTTGTCTGACAGTACCATTCCCCAGCTGCTGAGCTATTTGAACACAGGTCAGTGCAGGGGTTCAAACAGTGGAAGAAGCTGCTGAGTTCCTGATATTATAATGGGGCTTATTTCAAAAGGTAAGGAGCAAATGTTAGCCTTGTAAGCTGTGAAGTTTGATTTTTAATACTTCTGGTTTGTTTTTTAACATGCAATCCAAAGTTATTTAAGTTTGCATAGGGATTTTTATGCACATCTGGCATTTATAGGAAAGAATGAAACTAAGCATGTTTTTGATCTGATCTTTAGTTGGAAAGATTGTACTTGAGAATACATTGTGAAGGTCTGGCAGGAGAAATTTCTGTCACCTCTTCTAGTCGTAGCACTTACGAGTTAGATATCCTTGATTATGCACAGCCTGCGTGTGTAGTTAATTACATGTCCATTCTTTTCCTTGTCCCCTGTCCCCGTGTACCTTTTTTTCCCCTCTGTGCTTCCTTTAGGTAATTAAGTGTTAGCATTTCTGGCAGTGTTGTAATAGAAGACATTGTTGAGTTCTGTGGGTAGTACTCCGTGAGCATGAATAGTCAGGGATCCGGCCTCTCACGGCATCGTGGCATTACAAACTATTTCACGTTGAGCATATGGGTTGGAACTTGGTTTCTAAAATAATACCATCTTCGAAGGCGTCAGATCCGGTTCACAAGGCCACTTGGGTTGAGATATTGCCTGGCTGCCTTTCACTCTGATAGCACCTAGAGTTCGTATGATGCTTGCGTTTTATAGTGTTTACGTTTATTTTGCGTTTGTCCTTCCCAGTGTGTGACCCCCAAAAGTGCACCAGGACTGGTATCATTCCAGTGTCATAAAGAAGATTTTAGTAGCATTTACTGGTATTGTCTTCAGTATCTCCTATACAAACTCTTGCGGTCACTCCATTAATGTGTACTTTATTCTCATGTGAACTGCCAGTAGTGGTTTGATTCTTAAATTTTAAAGATAATAAGCCAATAGCAAATTTGGAAAATAAGTGTTACCTGAAGGTTGTATTAGGATTCGAATGATATGTATGTGGTGGTAGTGGTAGTTCAGTGTGTGTGTAAAGTTCATTTGACCTGACAAAAAACTTTGAGTGTGATTTTCCAGGTCCTCCTCTGTCAGTGCAATTGCTATGTTGCTGAAGATCAGCAGTATCAGTGGCTGGAAAAGGTAAGAGAGAAATGAAGACTGGTGAGCGCCTTTTTTTAAGAGTTCCTTGTCTTAACACTTGAGCCGACACAGTCAGACACCGAAGCTGGGAAGTATTTGTTTTTTTTTTTTTTTCAAAGTATCTTAGGGATTTGTTACAGAAATTAAAGAATGAAATAAGGACACCGAAGCTGGAAAGTATTTGTTTTTTGTTTTTTTTTAAAGTATCTTAGGGATTTGTTACAGAAATTAAAGAATGAAATAACTCATTTAACAAAATGTGCTGAAGATTATAGGTCATAGAAACTTAAAACAGTTGGATTTTTCCCATCTGCCATATTGTTACATTTGAAAGGAAAACAGGCTACTCACATGAAACAGAATAGGGTCATGGCCTCAGGTGCAAAACGGCCATGCTGACCTTCGGGGCTGGAGGTGGCTTGGGGCTGCGAGGCAGGAAGCAGGTGTGAGCTACATTCAGGGGCGTGGCGCTGAGCTGCTACTTACTCCACATTCCAAAACATTATGTCCATTTGTCTTAGAATTAGGATGGCTTAACTGAGGCTTCATTTTGTGGGAAAATTGTGCACATTAT
>CM053603.1:180469487-180487730 GCA_028646535.1 Procyon lotor
GACTTCTTTTAACAGAAGGTGAGAGAAGGAACGGGACCTTTCATCTCCTACTCTGGGCCTTGCCCACGAGTGTAAGGCTCCCACCTCCCTGGAAAAGGGGCTTTTAGCCTTTTGAGAATCTGGTAGAAGCTCATGGGTCCTTCTCCCTAGAGAAGTTTACAAATGTAAATAGACACACAAAAAATGCAAAGATTTTCATCAGACTCACAGAGATGGGTCTTAGATTAAGAATCCCTACCCTACAGCTTGGAAGAAGGGGACCTGAAGATTCTAGATGATCCAGAAGTAGCACGGAGAGTCCTAGGCACACCTGGTCACAGGAGGCGGGGGTGGGAGATACAGGGTGAATGTGACGGTAGGTGTGTTCCACATACAGTAATACATGCTTAAGTATTTCCCGACTGTTGACTGATGGCGGGTCTGATGGTCACAGTGGAAGAGAGTTTCAGCTATTTCTATATTAGGGGTATTTATAAGCCCAGGATTGCCTAAAATGGGAGGGGTCATCACAGTCCAGGCAGGGAGGCAGGGAATGAGGTCAGGGATACCACAACGCTCCTTAAGTTTGGACAGTTAGGAATGGATGGTGTTGGTGTTCTTATAGTCCATAAGGGAATGACAGTATTAACAGCCTTGGGAATCGCCCCTGTTTCAAAGGATGATCTTTGCCTCACCAGACTTGAAGCCCATCTTCTTAGGGTGTTGAAACAGGTTTTTACATTTCATTGTCAATTCAAACCTTGGCTCTTCAGCTGAGATGAAAGGCAAGAAGCCAGTGAGATCGAAGTATCTGTAACGAGGCCACCTGTTAACTAAAAATGGAACCAGCCTCACCAGTGGGCTCCAGGAGGGTAAGTCGGGCAAGAGGGCTACGCTTTACATTTTCAGCCTAACTTCCTGCCATCTTGTCATGGCTCGTAATTTGTCTAGTTCCTAATTCCTTCTATAAAAGTTCACTTATACAGACACATTTAAAATATGGGAGGACAATGAAACAGAATGCGGACTACTTCAAATACTAGCACATTAAATAATAATGTCATTACACACAAAAATTTGGTCTTGCTTGGGAAGTGTGGCTTCTTACCTTTCGATTGGGAGATTTTAGAAACGTACTTTTTCTTCTCCTCCTTTTTTTCTTTTATCACGGGCTTCTCTAAATAATTTCTATTAAGAGCAGTTTCTGAACATTCAGAGAGAAAGTCTTCTGAGTAATCACAGCGAGAACTTAAACTTCTGCAGGAGCACTGGGATCTGCTATAGTCAACACTCCTATCGGAGGCATGCCTGGGACTGCCACTGGGACAGTCCCCTGTGCCCGGGCTGCCCCCGCACTCAACGGCCATCCTACCGGGTCCTAACGCCGCACCGGGGAGCTGCCCATCTATGTCTGTTTCTGCTGGACCAGCCAGAGACATAGTAAACAACCTGACAGAAGAAAAGTATTTTTAGATTTATAGCTACTGACATTAAAATGAACCTATGCTTTATTATATTTAACTATAAATGGAGGACTGGGAAAGGGAAACAATACATTCCTTTCAAGTTATTTTCTGGAAAAAGCTCAGTTTGGCTTTTAAGTTTTTTCCACATAAGATATAAGACCCCCGAGACCAAACTTTGGTGAGATTATGCTCACTGGTAACAGAAGGTAAAGTTCATATCAGAGAGCAACAATGACAACAATTTATGAATTGGTGAATCACATCCTCGTTCTCTAAGAATGCTTTTTTTTTTTTTTTTTTTGCCTTGAAGAAAATGACAGTACTTGGTAGGTATGGGTGGCCGGTGTGAAGTGTATCACTGAGGAAAGCCAGACGAATTTGTGGAGATGCACACACTTATTTATTAGCGATGAAATCACATTTTTGAGAGTAAACATATAGTATAGACTACAACTGATAAACGTACTAGTTCTCTAGAGTTCACATTCATTCTAAAATTAAGAGTAATAGTGGGTCCCAGGGATGTATGTACACTTGATCCATAATTATAAGGCTTTTTTATATTTTAATTTAAAATTTTTGCATTCCATCCTGTGCTTTATTTAGACTATTATAACATGAATATGACTTCCCTGATTATATGCTACATGACGACAGAAGCAAGTCAGAAAAACATGCTGATTTGTATGGAAAAATCATCCAAATGTTGGAAGCTTTTTGAAGACACTATACAGTGGAAAGTTCACATTTGTTTAATAAAGAACTGACTGTATTTGCAGCTACATAAAGATTGAACTTTATAAATAATGGGTTTGGAAAAATTAAAACTAAGTTTGTTTAGTTATTATAAATTTATTCAATGTGAAACAGCAAACTCTTTCTTGGGAATTAAATGATAATAAAGTAAAGCAGATTTCAAAGAAATGTGTTTAAAAACTAAAGATGAGAATGAAATTTGATGATGTGATCCTAATCTCTCATCAGAGACAAAAGATCCCACATAGTCCAAAGTCCTTATAACTGGAGTCCATGGCTGAATAATTTAATTTAATTAAGACCTAGACAGAGTCACTTTTCTTTTGGATGGATTTGATTCAAACTGAGTACCGTACAAGGTGATTTAAACATAGCAGGTCTTCAGGAATGTTTAGATCAGGAATGTCTTCCTTCAGTGAATTAGTCTCCAAAGCAACTTTCACACACTGTTTCAGGGGTCCACGTAGCTGCAATGTCTTCGGCACTTTGCTCCTAGCATCCTGCTTAATTAACATTCAGTGAAAAATAGTCACTATATTTTACTTCCACTTTATTTTTAAATTCTTGGTGTACGGCTTAGGCAGGAGTGTTGAGCTTGACTGAGCTGAGCCATTTGTGTGACTGGCGAGGCTGGATGACAGTGTTCCGCACACAAACTCGCCTACACGCGCCCCGCGAGGTCTGCAATACTTCCTCCTTCCTGTTTGATGGAAGAGCCCCCAGAAGACACGGCAGCCCAGAGTCAAATGCACACCCCCAGGAACGCGACATGTCATCGGAAAGGTAGCTCTCTGAGGTACAAGGAGTCCAGCTCCAGGATGGCTCAGGACAGCCACTGCACGTGGATTCTCACGTAGCCCTCATCCACGGTGAGTTAGAAAGAGTGATTCCAACATAGGCAAATCTTTGTTTGTTTGTTTGTTAAGTAATCTCTATGCCCAACGTGGGGCTCGAATTCCCAACCCTGAGATCAGGAGTCGCACGCTCCACTGACGGAGCCGGCCAGGCATCTTGTACAGACTTTGGATGCTGTTGATAAGCAGCCCTTAGTTGTCTGAAGTGAGAATTTAAAATGGAGACCATATGAAATCAAACAAAAAGGACCCCAAACACGGGCCCTCCAGGACGCTAGCTTTAGTCACACGCCAGATGGCTCTGCGCCCCTCCACAAGGCCGCTGCCCTAAGGCACGATCGTGCCGTGAGGGCATTCCACTGACTCCATGGGACTGTTATAGGGAGAAGTGACACAGTGTTTGTAAACACCTATCACGGTACCTGCCATGTAGTATGCAATCAACGGATACTGGCTCCCTCTTGGACAAGTCATTCTAGGGCAAATGACAGGAGACCCAGGGCCCTGCCCGTGTCTTTATGTGAGAGATGCAACCACGGGCCAGTCTCTTTCCCCACCAACTATTTTACTAGGAACCATTGCTTAACTAATGCTGTTTGGTTGAGAGCTTCAGGCCTAGCAGAGTGCTGCCGCATGATCAGTATTTGTAAATGCCTGAATAATGACCACCACCATGCCTGCTGTAGACCGCATGCCAAGCGCAGAGGTAGGAGCCACACACAGTAGCTTACTTCTTCATGAGGACAGTCCTGTGTAGCGCGTACTAGTAACCCTGTTTCACAGATGAGCACACTGAGGCTCAGAAGTAACCCATCCAAGGTCACGAGGTTAGAGTTGGGAGAAATGAGTTTTGAATCCAGGTGTGTGGGCCTTGAAAGTGTTTTTCACTTAAACCATGCTACTTGACCCCAAATGGACATCATTTGACCCAACTTATTTATCACTATAAACTTAAAATGTTAAATTATTTCAAACCCTGTAATAAGTCTATGGGCAAAACTTGCTAATCAGCTTTTCATGTTTTACCTACAGTCTTGAGTCCCAAAGCTGAGACTATATTGAAAATTATCACTCATCCCTTAATCTCTCAGATTAATCAGTACAACTCACTTAGAATGTAACATGACAGGAACAGGGAGATGATAAACGTAAGGTTAGGGTGGAGAAGCATTTTTTCCCATTCTTAGGTGAGAACATTGAGGTTTCACGATGTGCTTATACTCCACTCCATTCACATTAAAAAAAAAAAAAAATTCCCTTTGAATCACATGCTTCCAAAGGGCTAAAATGAGCTTTGATTGCCCCATGTCTGATATAGCAGAGAGCTAGCCATCCTGGTCTCTTTGTTTAATAAACACTGATATTACAGGGAAAAAAAAGGAAAAATTTCTAATGGAAATCCATGAGCCAAATAAACCTTAATATCTATAAACAACCTCACTCTTAAAACAGTTCTACCAAATTAAAATGCACTCTAATGGAAGGCTTTATAGGATTAGTTGTAAAAAAAAGAAGGTGCATCTGAAGGCATTATTGCCTTCCTCATTTAGATTTGCAAGAACCATAAAGCCTCTATTGATGGATGAATTGTCCCACTGTACACTGTCTCCTGTGGGTCTCTATTTTGCAAGGTCTCTATAGCCAGGAGGCTGAATTGTAGCTCCTTTAACATGCTTGAAAAAAAAAATTACATACAATTAAAAATGTCCCAGTGAGAAGATACCGTATTAGCAAAATTGTCCATAATCTCTCCTGCTCATTAATTCACCTAATGCGATAGGTATAGTGTCCATAGGATGGGCCAATATGTGGTCTTACTATACAGAAATGTTTTTGTGTTTGTGTGTGGGATTGATGAATAGAAAATTCTTTATTGTCACCAATTATCTAGTGGATGTACTGTCAGCTTTTTTTTCTTTCTTAAGATTTCTTTATTTATTTGACATAGAGAGCGAGTGCATAAGCAGGGGGTACGGCAGGCAGAGGCAGAGGGAGAGGGAGAAGCAGGCTCCCCAAGGAGCAGGGAACCCGACATGGGGCTTAATCCCAGGACCCCAGGACCATGACCCGAGCCAAAGGCAGATGCTTAGCCAACGGAGCCACCCAGGTGCCCCTTTAATACTTTTCTATAGTACATGGTATGAGGCACAGTCACTCTACTGTTGGTCACTATTGCAACCTAATCTATTTCACTGAAAAAAATTGTAAGTAACTTTGGATTAATTACTGGGTTCATTATCTATCACTGTCTCATAATTAAAAAGGCATAAATACTTTAGTTAAGGGGACTTTGCAGTGATCAGGTGAAGGTGAGGAGATTACCTATGTGGGCCTGATGTAAACACAAACTATGATTTCAATCCATATCCTTAAGATGTTTTAGAATTTATTAAACTTAAAAGTTGTCATAAATGCTTTACATAGTGCTATATTCTTTTTTTTTCATAGTGCTATATTCTTTTGAGACAATATGTTTACAACCTGGTGAGGCCACGATGTGACTTGGCTGGCCCAGGATTTACTAGAATTCATTAATGTCACTGTTATTTAATATTAGCTTCTAGGTAAATTTGATGTGCTTCTTTCTGCCATAATAAATAGAAAGATAACTGTTCTTAGTATTAATAGTAGTCTTAGATGAAAACAGGTCATAAGAAAAATGGGGACCAGACGATTTCATATTAAGCAGTTCAGTAGCAATGGTACCAACACTTGAATGAGTTTATTAGGTGATTCACCAACATTTAAATGATCATTTTTAATGCGCCCAATAGGTCAATGTATTTGCATGTATTTTATAAGAAAACTAATTCATAAGCCATTGGGATACAACTTTTTTTTAAACCTCTTTTACTGAGTATATAGAAATACAGTAGGCAAATGACATGATAAACTGCACATATTTAAAGTGTCCAATTTGATCATTATAAACATGTATATATACTTGTGAGACGAACACCATCATCCAGAGAGTCGACACATCCATTGTCTCCAGAAGTTTCCCTGGACCCCGGTGTCACTCCTCTCCCTTGATGCTCCCTGTTTCCCACCCTCACCTCAGACTACCACAGACTGTATTTTGTCCCCTATGTTTGCATTTTCTACAGTTTTATATAAATGGAATCATGCAGTATGTACTTTTCTTTGGTTTGGATTCTTTAACTCAGCATCATTATTTTGAGATTCATCCAAGTTGCTAGGTGTATCAAGAGTTCATTCTTTTTTTTTAATTGCTGAGTACTATCCAATTGTGTGACTTATACCACAACTTGTTTGCTCATTCCCCTGCTGATGGACTTTTCTGCTCTCTTCACTGTTTGTCTATTACAAGTAAAACTGCTATGAACATTGGTACACAAGTCTCACTTGTGTGGACGCATGACTTCTTTCCTTTGGGGTCAATACCCTGGAGTGGAATGGCTGGAGCATATGGTAGGTATACGTTCAGCTTCTTAAGAAACTGCCAAACTGGGGGCGCCTGGGGGGCTCAGTGGGTTAAGCCTCTGCCTTCAGCTCGGGTCATGATCTCGGGTCCTGGGTCGAGCCCCGCGTCGGGCTCTCTGCTTAGCAGGGAGCCTGCGTCTCCCGCTCTCTCTGTCTGCCTCTCTGCCTACCTGTGATCTCTCTCTGTCTGTCAAATAAATAAAATCTTTAAAAAAAAAAAAAAGAAACTGCCAAACTGTTTTCCAAAGTAGCCACACCATTTTGCATTCTCATCAGCAGCGTATAAGGGGTCCTGCCGCTCCACATCCCTGCTGACACTTGATATGGTCACTCTTTTTAAAAACCTAATAGGTCTGTTAAGTGATAACTATGTGGCTTTCATTTACATTTCCCAAATCACTAATAACATTGAGCATCTTTTCATGGGCTTATTTGCCATCCTGACATCTTTTTTTCAGGGGTGGATGGAATGCCTGTTCAGATCTTCTGTCTGTTTTTCAATCTGTCTGTTTTCTTATGGTTGACTTTCCAGAGCTCTTTTATACTCTGGACATTAAGTTTTTTATTAGATGTATATTTGCAAATATTTTCTCCCAGTCTGTGCTTGTGTTTTCATTCCCTTAAAAGTTTCTGCAGATGTTTTTAATTTCGATGAAGCCCAATTACCAATTTGTTCTTTTAAGAATGATCCTTCTGGTGTTGCAGCTAAGAAATTTTTATGTAGCTGGAGGCCACAAAGATTTTCTCCCAGAAATTTTATAGTTTTGTTTTACTTTGATTCATCTTGAGTTAATTATGATGGATCAGAAACTGATGAAAGTTCCTATTTTTTCAATAAGGATATCAATTGTTGTAGTACCATTTCTTGAAAAGACCAACCCTTTTCCACTGAACTGCGTCTGCATTTTTATAACTAAGATGTCCGTACATGGGTCTACTTCTGTGCTCTCTTTTCTGCTCTGCTCCTCTAGTTCTCTACCTTTACACCAATACCACACTGTTCTGGTTACAGCAGCTTTAGAATTAATCTTGAGATGTGATACTGTTAGTCCTCCAACGGTTCACAACTTGTTCTTTTTTCTCCAAGTTGTTTGGCTACTTTATTCAGATCCTCTGTGTTTCTATGGGGATGTTAGGATCAGCTTGCCAATTCTTTCAAAAAGTCTAAAGAGATTGTCACTGGGATCATGTTGAGTCGACAGATAAATTAACAGAGAACAAATACTTTGACAAAACTGAGCCTTCTATCCATGGACAAGGCACACCTCTGGCTTGTTAGGCCATCTTTTTTTTTTTTTTTAAACATTTTATTTATGTATTTGAGGGGGGGGAGAGAGAGAAAGAGCATGAGAGGGGAGAAGGTCAGAGGGAGAAGCAGACTCCTGGTGGAGCTGGGAGTCCCCCATGCGGGACTCGATCCCGGGACTCTGGGGTCATGACTTGAGCTGAAGACAGTTGCTTAACCAACTGAGCCACCTCGGTGCCCTTGTTAGGCCATCTTTAATTCCTTTCAGCAATGTTTTGTTGTTTTTGATACATAGATCTCTTACATCTTTTTTTCAGACTTATCCTTAAATATTTCATATTTTTGATGATAGCTGCTATTACACTGGTATTGTTAAGTGGTATTATCTTTTAATTTCAATTTCCAATTGTTTGCTGCTAGTATACAGAGATATAATTGCTATTTGGATATTGAAGTTGCATCATATAACCTTGTTTATTGGTTCTACTAGCTTTTTTGTAGATTCTATCACAGATAATGATGTCATCTGTAAATAAAGAGAGTTGAGTTCTCCCTTCCTAACATGGACACTTTCATTACTTTTCTTGCCTGATTAGTTGGCCAGAATCTCCAGTACAATGTTGGGTACAAGTGTTGGTTACAGTTGATGTCCTTGTCTTGTTTCGGATCTGAGAAGGAAAGGGTCCTGTCTTTCACCATTAGGTGTGATGTTACTGTAGGTTTTTCCTTTATTAGACTGAGGAAGTTCCCTTCTGTTCATTATTTATCTAGGGAAGTAAGGCAGATCTTGAGGGGAAAAGTGGGAAGGGAGTTATCAAAAGAGAGGGAATAGATTAAGCGGAGAAGCAGAGAGAGTCAGGAAATGAGAGAAGTCCATTTGGGGCTCCTGCTGAAAGCCTAGGGAATATCCACCTGGAAACTCTTTTTCCACCCAGGCTCAGGCAGTGGACATCTGCCTTGTACAGTACAAGCAGGAACTATATGCTAGAACAATGAAGTGATGCTTTAATTTCCCAAACCAGTTCTATTCTGGAATCCTTCTCTAAGAATCCCTTCAAGCTCCCTCAGACTCAGTCAGTACTATATTGGCTTTAGGACAGGGTGTGAGGCACTATCCAGAAGACTAGAAGGCCACTTCACTGGTTATCAAGGGGCAGAGGCAGCACCCTTACTGTTGCCATGATAATGATCGCCTAACTGTGGACATTCACTCAGCTGGGGAAGCCATCAGGCGATTCTTTCACATTGTCACTTTTCCTACCCTAGAGAGTACTGGAGCATTCCAGTGCCGCCTCCAGTAATGAAGGGGTCATCACATACCTTTCTGAGGCTGTCTTTGGAATGTGCTCAGTGTCGACTGAGTGGCTCCCACTCTAAGACGGCTCCCACTGATTCCCACTTCCTGATATTCATGTCCTTGTGTAATCCCCTCCCCTTGAGTGTGACTCAGATGTCCCTCTCTCTCTTTCCCTCCCTCCCTCCCTTCCTCTTTCTTTCTTTATTTATTGGAGAGAGAAGGAGAGGGAGAGAGAGAGAGAAAACATGAGCAGGGGGAGGGGCAGAGGGAGAGAGAGAAGCAGACTCCCTGCTGAGCAGGGAGCCCAAGGTGGGGCTCAGTCTCAGGACCCTGGGATCATGATCTGAGCTGAAGGCAGATGCTTAACCGACTGAGCCACCCAGGTGCCCCTAGATGTCATTTTCCAGATGAGGTAACTAAAAGGCTCTGACTTCTGTCTTAATCACTCTCTCTTTTTCCCTCACTTGCTCACATTGATGGAAGCCAACTGCCATGTTGTAAGCAGACCCTGGAGAAGCATACATAGCAAGAAACTGAGGCTTCAGGCCAACAGTCAGTGAAGAACAGAGGGCCTCAGTAGACTGGGCTGTGAAAATAGAATCCTACCACCAACCACCCTCAAGATGAGTGTGGGAGTTACAGCAGCCCAAGCTGACAGGCTGACTACAGCCTTGAGACACACCCTTAGCCAAAGAACCCAGCTGTGCCCAGATTCCTGACCCACAGGATAATAAATATTTGTTGTTGTTTTTCCAGCCAGTGGGTAGTCATTTGAAAACTGGGGAGAGACTTACAGAACAGAAAACTTCTGTGTGAATCTACCATGGGAGGCTACAAAACCAAAAGTGATCTTGTGGAACATGGAAGAACAGGATTTTATGCTAAACAACTTAGTTTATTTAGGTTAACAGACGCTTTCTAGGATGTTTACTTAATTTTGAAAAAAAGTTTATAATGCCATATTTTTTCTATCTCTAATCCATTAATTTTAATAAAATCATGATCTTATCAAAACAGTTTTTGGAGTGGTGGCCAACCACACTATTGTTTTAAGCTGTTAAGTTTCTGGGTTATTTGTTACATAGGCATAGATAATTAATACACACACATATATTTTCTCAGGATGGTTCAGTTACCAAAAGAATTATTTGACATTAACATGAATGATACCACTAAAGAGAAAGAACATTCTGAGAATTTTGAAAAGTCTCAGGACCCCGGAACTCTGCTAAAATTTCTACCTTTAGGACCTGAATATGGGTCTGTTTTGGTTCACCTGTGATAATTCCATTCTTTTTCATGACACTGATGTCTGAGAGACATCATTGAGAGTGTAAAATGAAGTGTAATTTTTGGTTATTACTAGTCAGCAATGAGATGTACTGTGAATGCACGTATTGAGCAGCTCTCTGGAATATTCAGGCTATTAAACACCAATTTTTCTCACTGATCTGTTAAAATTGGATTGATGACTAGTAACAGGTCTATAATACACTTTTAAGTTGATGAGACTGTTTCTGAGTGTCTTTATATTAATATAACTAGCACTACCTTGTTATCAATTAAAAATGTATGCAGCCTCCACATATAAAGATTTCTGATTACGTAGTGTGTTACTGAAAAAATTAGGTCTTAGGCCAAGCATCTAATGTTCTTCTTAGTTAATTAATGGATTAAAATGTTCAGACAAAGAACATTTATTTAGTATCTACCAGGCACTGGGGTTATGAAGAAAGAAAACCTCTGCCTTCAGGGATTTAAAAATAAGTAGTTAGTAATTATGTTATTAGTGCTTACTATAGAGTGAGCAGACTACTTGTTGATATACCAGTTTACGGTGGTGTGTAGTTCGATTTTGGCAACATTTATATTTTGAACACTGACTAGTGTTTACAGCCTGTTTGATTGCCCTCGAAGCGTAATTGCACTATTTCTATCATAGCAGGATTTACAGTGGTTTCTTTGTTGTTATGACTCAGAAGTACAACCCACAATTAAAAACACTGTTTAAATGGAAAAGATGTATTCCAGTTGAGAATATGCTTTTCTGGAATGCACTGTGAAAAGGGATGGCTGCCCAGCAGAACAATACATTTGTGTATCATGTTCGTTTAGTTATAGAATCAGAAAGAAGAATGTTCAAGATCAAGATATACATTTGAATCATTCTGAAACTTTTACTTTTGTGTAGTTGCCTTCAATTCTGCTTTTGCATAAAGCAGACTAAAAAAATACGCTAAAATGTTTTAAAATGAATTAATGCATACCTGCTGTCCTTTATCAAACGTTCCTACGATGTATGAAGATCAACTATATATTCTGAGCAGAGCGTTCTTCACACTGTAGTAATTATGAGGGTTTCAGGGCAGTATTTTTTGACATGTTTTGGTCTCTTTTTAAGGAAAGAATATATTTCAAAAAACCTAGAACATAACAAAAGGTAAATGTCAAGATCTTACAAATAAATATTTATATAGAAGAATGCTAAACATTTTGAATATGTATTAATTTATATATATTCATTTGTTTATGGATTGCTGTATACTTCAACACTTGCTGTTTCCTTTCCCACTTTATTTTTCCCTATAGCACATCTCATTATCTGATATAATACATATTTTACTTATTTAGCTTATCTACTGCCTGACTGCCTCACTGAATCGTGTGCTTCATGACTGCAGTCTTTTGACTGTTTGCCTACTGCTACATCCTCAGTACCCAGAAGAGTATTTCCCAGGAAATAATAAGTGTTCAATAAATACTGATTAAATAAATTAATGGTCAGGCTGCTTCTATGCTTAATTCCTATCTCCATATCTATTACTCCTGACAAAGTTTTCATGACTCCTGACCCAACTTAAGATGCCCTAAGTACCCTAAATAAATGCTTTCCCAACATGAGAAAGAAATACACATCTCAAACTTAAAAGCTAGTGTCATGCTTAATAGTAAAGCATTAACTGACATTGCTGCAAGGATTAAGATAAGGAGGCCCACTATCACTTCTATTAGTGAATACTGTTTTGGAGGTGCTCGCCAATGAAATTAGATGTGAGAAAGAAATAAGAGGTATAAACATTCAAAAAGAAAAGGCAAATTATTATCATGTGCAGATGGCATGATTATATACTTACAAAACCCTATAAAACACTATAACATAAAGAACATTCAGTAAAAACTATAGTTTTATAGTTATTAAGTGGATATAAAAACCAGTCTCTGCTGTATGCAAATGAAAATGACTTAGAAAATAGATAAAAATATCCCACTTACTCTATCAGCTAAGAACCTGAAAGCATCCGATACAGGTTTAAACAAATAACATAGAGAAAACTTTAAAACTACTGAAAGAAATAAAAGATTTATGTAAGTGGGAAGATGTAATGTATGGTGTTCTTATGTAAGGACCCAGATCATAAAGTTGTAAATTCTCCCTACTCTAATCTACATAATCAAAATATTCCTAATAAAATGTCAAGAGTAACTTTTTTGAAATTTGATAAAGGATACTAAGTTCTTATGGAAAAATAAGTATGGGGGAGCCCAAAGGATTTTGAACAAGAATGACTGGACGGATGATCTTCGTCAGATGTGGAGATAGAAGCACTTAGCTTCTAGTGCTTGAAGAGATAGAGTGCTGTGCCGGAATAGAGTGCAGAGACAGAAGTCCTTACACAGTGAAATCTAGTGTAAGAAGAAGGTGGAGGAAAGCGGACATTTAATAAATGATGGGAGGGGGGATAGACTAGACATCTGGAAATCAAACCAAAAGCAAATCCTTACTGCATTCCTTACACCAAAGTAAGTATCAGGTGGAGTGAAAATGTAAATGTTGGAAACAAATAAACCACCACAGGACATAATAAAAGCAGCTTCACAAAAACTTAAAGCTTCTGTACAACAACAAAATTTCAAGGTTGGACGGCACATTAGAAAATGGGAAAACTATTTTCAAGATATATAACAAAGTCTAATTTCCTTAATTTACAAAGAAGTGGTGATAATAATGCATTAGTAAAATGGGCAAAGTATATGAACACACTACAGAACAAGCAAAATACAGAAACATGGACACCCAAGGAATATATAAAAAGATGTTCAACTAATTAATGAAATGCAAATGAAAACTATTAGATTCCAGTTTAATCCATCAGATAGCAAAAATTAAAGGATTGGATAATATATCATTATCACTATGATTAATAATCCGCTAATGCATAGTGTAAAACATAAAAGAATGAGATACATCTCTGCATGTATGATATGTAAAAAACTCTAAGAGATATTCATTTTCTTCTCTTTTTAGAGATTTATTTATTTTAGAGAAAGAGAGAGGCAGAGAGTGGGGTGGACGGGCAGAGGGAGAAGAGAGAATCTCAAGCAAACTCCATGCTGAGAGCAGAGCCCAACATGGGGCTTGATCCCAGGACCCTGAGATCATGACCTGAGCTGAAACCAAGAGTTGGACGTTTAACTGATTGCGCCACCCACGTGCCCTGAGATGTTCATTTTCTAATCAGTGTCTGTAGGTTACCCATCACCTGCCATGAAAGGAGTTAAAATCCTGTTTTTAAGATATAAGACTTGCCTTTGGTACCATGTAGGCCTGAATAAGGCACCTCGGCCAGCCCAAGGATGTCCTAATCCCCAGAACCTGTGAATCCCTAGACCTTGTGGCCAGAATTTCTTTGTATAGTAAAAGGGACTTTGCAGTGATCAGATGAAGGGCCCTGAAGTGGAGAGATTATCCATGTGGGCCTGATGTAAACACAAAGGCCTAGGGGGGTGGAGCCCCCAAAAGAGCTGGTCAGAAGATACAGTCCGATGCAGGAGGTAGAGTCAGAAAAAGATGCTTTGCTGCTGTCTTTGAAGACAGAGGAAGGGGTCACAGGCCACACACAGGTTCTCTAGAAGCTGGAAAAGGCCAGGGAATGGATTCACTCCTGGAGCCTCCAGAAGGAATCAGCCCCACTGACACCTTAATTTTAGCCCCCTAAGGCTCATTTCAGACTTCTGACCCCCAGAACTGTAAGAGAATAGATCTGTGCTGTTTTAAGCCACTGAGTTTGTGTTTGTTACAGCAGACACAGGAGACTAACACAGATTATCTGCAAAAACACCAGGAATCAAAATGAGACTAGGAGCAGGCTATTAGAATAAAAATCAAATGCACTATTACAAATTTCAAAAAGTCAGAGAGGAGGGGCAGTTCAAATGCTTTGGGGAAGTAACTTAAAGCTCCCAGAAACCATCTTGCCTAAGCTCGCCCGGGGCTACAGCTAAGAAAAACACGACCAACTCATGTTGGTGGGATTGTTGGCTTTGGAAAAACTAATTGGAGAAGACAGAGGACTCACTAGCATTCAGGATGGACATTTTGAAAACGCAAGAAGGCTGACCCTTGTGTAGAGGCTTTGGTGCAGGTGCGCCCGGAGGCTGAGAAAGCAGCGTGGCAGGGTGGGGGTGGGGGGTGGGGAGAGATGGCAAAGACGTGGAAAGGGGCTGCCAGGCAGTTGGCAAGGTTGGGAAATTAACTACACAGAGCAAAGAAGTGAACGGAGGAGATACATTTAGAATTATAGAGGCCAAGTTTCTTTTCGCCTGTAAGAGTTTACTTATATGGAAAAAACCCTGAGGTGATGAATAAGAATATTAGATTAAAAATACACACATACTGACAGAAACAGTTATGGTCCATGTGTACCGTGTGTATGCATTTTTCTTAGCTCTGCTCCCTGAGAGGGCCTCAAAGCAATGGTCCCCCAGTAGCAATGAGCACACTGATCACCAACCTCCACTAAAATAGCATTCGCTATTAAGAAGAATCAGGTTCCTTGGAGGAATGCGTAACTCTAGGCCTGGGATAAGAAAGTCCAAGATAGGGGCGCTTGTGTGGCTCAGTGGGTTAAAGCCTCTGCCTTCGGCTCAGGTCATGATCTCAGGGTCCTGGGATCGAGCCCCGCATCGGGTTCTCTGCTCAGCGGGGGGCCTGCTTCCCCCTCGCTCTCTGCCTGCCTCCCCCTTGCTCTCTGCCTGCCTCTCTGCCTACCTGTGATCTCTCTCTCTGTCAAATAAATAAAGTCTTTAAAAAAAAAAAAAAGCCCAACATAAGGCTGGTATGTGTCAAAGGACACAGAAGACAGCTTAACGAAGTTCTCACTGGTCAAATCTAGAACAATTTGAGCATCAAAGTAAATGAAGATACAAGATGACAACCTACTAAAATAAAGTAGGAATCCATGAGTCCACCCTGATATAATGAATGACTAAATGGATGAGGAAAGAGGAGAAAGCTCTTCTTTACGGCAGGGTGACAACTAACAAGCAAACAAGGAGTGGTGGGAATAGAGGTGACAACTTGACAACTATCACAGAGGTAGCTGAGACAGGCAGGAGTTGTCAATGGATGCTAACGGCCAGTCAATGTCAGATGGATAAGGAACAGAATCTGGCGTCCTACTAATCAAAGAGCAAGGGAAAGATAGTGACCCTGTAGAGAAACCTGGCAGATACTACCCTGACTAGGTCACTAAGGTTCATATCACCCGTGATGGGACAGGTAGACGGCATGTGCCTCCCCATGCTTGAGAAGGACGCAGGGTCATTTCGGTGGTCTACCTGCCAGGAATATGGCCACAGTCAGGTCATGAGAAATTGGCAGCCAGATCCAGGTTGACCCTCCAGATTGTAAGGTCTTCCTACAGAACAAAGGAAGGTCTGAGCTCTTGAACAAAACTCTTTAACACAGACACTTTGACACAAAATTAAGCAGAATATTAAATGAACAGAAAAGCTCTTCGTGTAGCTTATAAAAATAGTATCATATCGGTAAGATGACCACCTATCTTAAGGGCTTTTAAAAACACTATTTCAGACATTGCACCCACTTTTAAGATCATGTGTCCCAATTTTTTGCTTCAGAAATTTGGTCATTCTAATATTGAAGAAGGGAAGTTTAAGAATTAACATTGCTTATTGTACTACTGGGTATTTACTCTAAAGATACAAATGTAGTGATCTGAAGGGGCACATGCACCCCAATGTTTATAGCAGCAATGTCCACAATAGCCAAACTATGGAAAGAACCTAGATGTCCATCAACAGGCGAATGGATAAAGAAGATGTGATACGTATGTATGTGTATACACACACACACACACACACACACACACACACAGGAATATTATGCAGCCATCAAAAATGAAATCTTGCCATTTGCAACAATGTGGATGGAACTAGATGGTTTTATGCTAAGCAAAATCAATCAATCAGAGAAATACAAGTATCATATGACCTCACTGATATGAGGAATTTGAGAAACAAGACAGAGGATCATAGGGGAAGGGAGGGAAAAATGAAATGATACAAAACCAGAGAGGGAGACAAACCATAAGAGACTCTTAATCTCAGGAAACCAACTGAGGGTTGCTAGAGGGGAGGGGGGCGGGAGGGATGGGGTGGCTGGGGGATGGACACTGGGGGGGGTGTGTGCTATGGGGAGTGCTGTGAAATGTGTAAGACTGATCATTCACAGACCTGTATCCCTGAAACAAATATTACATTATATGTTAATTAAAAAAAAAGAATTAACACTACTTAAAAAGGGAGTCTGCTATTTAAAAAAAAAGGCACGTGTGGTCAGATACGTGAGTTACAGTGCCAGCTCTGCGGGGAGAGTGAGCTGTGTGGCCTCAACTGTTCAACGTCTGAAGTTAGCTAACTGTGCTCAGTAACTTCTAAAGGCCAGTCCAGCACGAAAAGCCATGAATTAAATATACCTATATATACATATATCAAAATTCAAGCTTTATTTGATAATATGAAAATGTGCCATGTTCAATGTTTGGATGGTTAGAGACATGTGATATAGGTTGAACAACTTAATATATTTTATTTTTAACAAAAACCTTGAATTCATTACCAGACTGAGTATTCCAAAGAACTGCCTTGAGGATGAGAAAGGAGAAACTGTGCCTCTCTACTTCCGCCAAGTGGTGGCAAGTGCAAGTACCAGGGGACGCTAACAAAAATTGAATGAGTTTAGGGCTAAATTTCTGCAAGTGTGCATTTTCAGCTCCCCCTCCTGGCCACTGCCACATTTCTTTTTAATTTTCAGCGTTGACCTTATATTTTTTACTAGAATTTTATTCTATTCTAATAAATTGTACTAAAATACGCCACATTTATCTTACCCATTAAAATGTTCGTTTCATTCATTCTTTCAACACATATTTGAGAGCTTTCTAAGGGCCAGTAACAGTATGAGGTACGAGGGGATGTCATGAACACAAACACTTCTCTTTTCGTGGAGCTTATATGCTGGTAATAAAATATTCACAATAGTGACTGCTCTGAGTGTTTTAGAGGGAAGAGATACAATTCTGTGAACATAGGACAAAAAACCTGATCTAGATGGTGACCTTGGAAGTTCTATGGAAGGGCTGAGCAGAGATACGACGTCAGTGGGAACTAACCACATAAAAAGCAATGGAGGGGAGGAAGGAAGTACGGTGCAGATGGAGAGAGGACAGTTCCAAGGCCTGGTGGGTAGATGAGGCCCATGTGGCTGGGTCCCAGGGGTCCCGATGAGCCTCCAGAGGTAGGTGGGGGTGTGCAGCCGCAGCGCAGGGCAGGACAGGACAGGAGGGCAGGTTTATGATTTGGGTCATTAATCCAAGAGCAACGGGTACCTAGCAGTGAGCAAAAGGGGGAGGCTGGGGAAGAGATAACATAATTTGCTCTGCATCCTGAAGGTTACTTGGGCTGCAGTGTGGAGAACAGATTAGAGAAAAACCAGAGGAGAGGGTTTCAGAAGGCTGCGGAAAGGTGGTGGCAGCTTGGACTAAGGTGCCAGTGGCGATTAAGAGAAGCGAAACGTGCACAGGGGACAATGTCACCAGGGCCCAGTGACCGCCGGATGCTGGGGTGAGGGAAGAGGTCAAGGAGGAATCCTCGCTGCCAATGGAAGAGGTCCCGGCTGGGGGCGGTGGCGGGAGATTGGTCTTCTGCACATGGAGTTGGTGTCTGAGAGGTATTTTTTTTTTTTTTTTTTTAAAGATTTTATTTATTTGACAGAGAGAAACACAGCGAGAGAGGGAACACAAGCAGAGGGAATGGTAGCGGGAGAAGCAGGCTTCCCGCCGAGCAGAGAGCCCGATGCGGGGCTCGATCCCAGGACCCTGGGATCTGACCTGGGCTGAA
>CM053603.1:180487830-180502306 GCA_028646535.1 Procyon lotor
AAAAGAGAAAAAATGGGAGCTGGGGGCTTGTGATTGGCAGGGTACAGGTGTGCGGGGGTCCTTAGGTCTCTGAGGACAACGACCTGTCCTACCCATCTCTGCATCACTCTGGGACTGGCTGACTGTGGAGTACCAGTGCCCAGGCCACTCGCTGTCAAACTGACCGACACTGGGATGACCACCCGTCTCCATTTCAATTTGCTTCTTTTGGTGCGTCTCTAAAAAACCAAAAAACAAAGAGTAGGGAGTAAACAGAACCTAAATTCCTACATGTCTTCTTTTTCTCACTTGGAAGGAGTCTCTGGATTCTTTTACTCTTCTGTATGGTTTTAAAGGTCTTGTGGAAGTTCTGTCCAGGGGCACAGTCATCCACCCAAGAAAGCTAAGGGGCATCTTTCCATTTTTAGCTTGTTAACACTACCTTGTTTATGTAGCTTTGGCTATCTGTTTAAAAGCTGCAACCTTCAACATAGGGACTAAAAATTATCTTTATGTAAACTGTGAAACGTACATCCTTAAAAGAAAACCGGATTCACCTGAAATGACAGAAACGGAACACAGAGTAAGACTGTCCCCATTCCAATTAGCAGGCTACTGAAATAATCCAGGCAGGAGGTGATGGCGGCAAGGACCGGGGTGAGGATAGTGGGGGTTGGTGGAAAAGGTGGGACTGTGCATCTATTCAGGGAATGATATGAATTGACAGACTGAATGTGGGGAGGGAGAAAAACAAGAGTCATGGAGGACCTCAAGGCCTAGACAACCAGGAGAAAGGCTTCTCGTAACGGGCTGGGTAAAACCAGAACAGGTTGGAGGGAATGTCAGGATGCGCCGTAGACATCCGAGTGTAGAGGTGGGCAGGCCGCTGAGTCCCCGGGGTCTGAGGTTCCGGGAGAGGGTCAGGGCTGGAGACACACTTTTGGGGCTCGTTGGCATGTAGAAGGGTTTTGAGCCCATGAGACTGGATGAATTCACGGAGGGAGCGAGTGTAGACAGAAGGGCTGTCAGTCTTGTTCAGCAGAGGAACACTGATCTTAAAGTCACCTGTTGGCACAAGGGTGGCAAGGAAATGATACAGCGCGAGGAGGAAACCGTGGACAAAGAGCTCCACGGCTGAGCGAGCCAGGAACACAGTGCAGAAATCTCCAAGAATTCACATTTCCTGGGGCTGGGGCTGGGGATAAGGAAAGGTCGGCGCTAAGGTTAGAAGGAAAAAAGCAAACAAAGCTGAAGCGGGCAGGGAGACGCGCACCTGCAGGGACCAGGTTCACACCTGAACAAGGTACCGGCCAAAGCCCGCAGCTGGGGGGCGGGGCTGACGGCCGCGGGTCCCCGGGCCTGTCCCGGCCGCCCCTGCCCGAACGCCCCGGTGGCCAGGCCGCGTGCGGAGGGGCCCCGGCGGCGCGGCGAGGGCGGAGACCCCCTGTCCGGGCTGGGAGGGCACGCTCTGCGGGAGGAGGCGGCCGGCGGCCCGGCTACGTTACCAACTCCAGCGAGAGCGAGGGGGCGCGGCCCGAGCTGGGCAGGGGCCAGGGCTGAGTGACCGGAGGCACCGGAAGGCCCAGAGGCTTGAGCGGGAGGCTCTGGCTGTGGCCGGGCCGGGCCGTTACCTGCTCCGCGCGGGTCCCGCCGCGGCGCCAACCCCGCGGCCTCAGGGCTCCCGCGCGTCGCCCTGGAAACCCGCGCGCGGCGTCTCCTGGGACCGACTGAGCCGGGGGGCGGGGCCTCGAGGACCGCGCGCTTGCGCACTGGTGAGCTGAGCGTAGACACTTCCGCGTCTTAACCTCTCGCGGTCTGTGTTGCGCGCTAGGGGCTCCTACCGCGGCCCTGGCCGCGTCTGGGGCGAACGAACCGATCCCGCGGTCCTGCAGCTGTCCCTTCACGCTCTCTGTCGCACTCGCCCACGTGCTGGTGTTTTGAATCCGAGTCCGGTGCGCATGTCCGGTTCCCTGCCGGGAGGTGCACGGACCCAGAGCGGAGCGCTCCAGGTCGGCTTCCACGCAGGCAGAGAATGAAGCGGACCGGGGCGGGCAGGTGTAGACGCCGGGTTCCCGGGTAGGGGGTGGGCCCAGGTGGGCGGGTATAGACTCGTCGTCTCTTCCTGGAGAAGAAGGGGACAGAGAGCGGATCACTCCCGTTAATCTCTCTTCATAAAGGCGAACTTCTGTGGTGAAAGAAAATCTGATCCCAAAGCAATGCATGTTGGTTGTAGAGAATTTAAAAGGTACTGCGAAGTACGAAGAAAAATTAAAAATCGCCTAGATGATGGAATTGCAGGTGATTTTTAATGACTACATAGGACTTTAAAATGACTGCATAGGCAGAGCTAACGAACGTTTATATTACTTTTCCTCTTCCTCTCCGCCTTCCCGTCCTTTTCTCTCCCCCTGTATTGTATTAATGCCATGTTGAATATCCCTATAAGTGAGACTTTGAGGTGTGAAAATTAATAAAGGGAAACATGGATAAATTAGGTCTGAGGCCAGAAGGGGGAGGAGCCCTTACCATTCAATTCAATGACAGGCTCCCACGGCAGTGTCAGTTACGGATTCCCCAACAGAAGGGTGTCAACAGGAAAGAATGATCAATTATGGGCCCAACAGGGGAAGATGTGCATTGCATCTCCTACAAGAAATCGGCCACCCCTGTAACTCAAGTCAGTGAGAAATTCATCAGCCTGAACTCTTAACTTTCTCAGAAGAACTTTTGAATCCCTCCCAACTTCCTTCTCTATAAAATCACGTCCCTGTCCTTTGTTTGTTGGATCTGCCTAAGGTTTTGCCATGGCCTGAATGTCCCAAGTTGCAATTCTCTGGTACTCTTGACTAAACCCTTTTGCTGGCAAAATAATTGACAGGTTTATGTTTAAGGTTAACAGAGGTCACCCCTGACTCCTTAGAGTAAATCCTACATGTGAAATTGAAGGATCAAAGGAAATGCCCACTTTGAGGCTTTCTGAAGGTATAAGAGAGTATGCCTTCCAGGCAAATGTCTCCCAATCTTTAGCCAACGTTCGGGATAATGTGTTTAATCTAGTTTATTTAAAGAATGTTTGCCCATTTTATTGTCTAAAGGAAACGCTTGGATTTGATTCACATCTTTGCTAGGAAAAACAGACTTTTTTTCATATTTTTAGGAACATTTTGGACTTTGTGATTTGCTTTTCCCTGCCTTTTGCCCATTTTTCAGTTGGTGTCCATCTCTGTAGAATTTTTGTTGTTCTGTGAAACTCGGGTCTGCTATATGAAAACTTGGTCTATGGGTTATGTTGTAAATATTTCCTCCAGTTTGTCAAATACTTTTAAATTTCGTTTACGTGTATTTTGGTATTTATGTAGAGTCAAATTTATCACATTTTCCGTCTATGGTTTTTGATCTGGATTTTATGTAGTAGGGGCAGTGGGTGTTTCCAAACTGACTCTGTTTAGATCTAGTTTTTTAGGGGTGAAGAGGGGGCATGGCTTCACCTTCACACCACCACCCCTTCCTTCTTGTGCTGTTAGAGTGTCCGCTCTAATTTTGGTGGGCTGTGTTTCAACAAGCTTAGGTGGTGAGTTATCCCTAGAAGGCGGGTGGTGGTGCTTTTTGTTGGTGGTGAGCTGGGCAGCATCTCTAGGAGGACATACAGCAGACAGGTGTTACCTGAGACTTGACATTCATGGAAAGATGCCAGCTTTATGGTTTGCTGGTGCTCCCAGGACAGTAACAAAAGTGGCAGCTTATTATTTTTTTTTAAAGGTTTTATTTATTTATTTGACAGAGATGGCATTAATACAATACGAGGGGAGAGAAACATCACAAGCAGGCAGAGAGACAGGCAGAGAGAAAGAGGGGGAAACAGGCTCCCTGCTAGGCAGAGAGCCCGATGCGGGGCTCAATTCCAGGACCCCGAAACCATGACCTGAGCCGAAGGAAGAGGCTTTAACCCAAAAGTGGCAACTTATTAAGTGAACATCCCAACCCTTGTACTCAGGACTGGAGGATCCTGAAAGATGGAGGTCCCTCAGGGCTTCCTTTCCCATCCAAATGGTCTCTCTTCTGCTTTGCTAGCTGTTCTCAGTCTATAGCCTGTGTTTCTGCCTTTGAAAGGGGGTGTTTCTTTTCCATCGGTATCCATGTGTGTTATGAAAGGGAAGAGACCCAGTGAGTACAAAGCCAAAGAACTGCCTTTAGGAATTCTGCTAAATAGTAACATACACCTTTATTTCTCTTTATTAGTTTGGTTAAGTCCACTGTAACAAGTCACCATAGACCCAGTGACTTAAAACAACAGAAATTTACTCTCTCAGAGTTCTGGAGGGAAGAAGTCTGAAATCAAGATGTTGGCAGGGCCACGCCCCCTCCCTCCAAAATCTCCCGGGAAGAATCCTTCCTTGCTTCTCTGGCTCCCGTGCTCCTTGGCTAGTGGCAGGATCAGTCCTGTCTCTGCAGCCCTGTCTTCACACGGTGTCTCTGTCTCTCTCTGTGTGCCTCCTCTTCTTGTAAGGGCGTCAGTTATTGGGCTGAGGGCCCATCCGAAATCCAGGATGATTTCATTTTAAGATCCTTAACTGATTTCATCTGCAAAGATCTGTTTCCAAGTAACGTCACATTCTGAAGTTTAGGGTGGACATGAATTTTGAGGGGGGACGCTATTCAAGTCACTGCTGTTACTCTGGTGGTCACCACTGTCATTCTACATAATACAAATATGCCTTTATTTCTCATTTTAGTTTACCTATCATGTTTACCTATCACATAAACAGAAACATAGCATATGGTGTCATTTATTTATTATTATTTATTTTAAGAACATCTGAGGATCTCTGCCAAGTTTGGAGTCTCCTCACATTTTTTTTTATTTTTTTTTTTATTATTTTTTTTATTTTATTTTATTTTATTTTATTTTATTTTATTTTATTTTTTTTTATTTGACAGAGAGAAACACAGCGAGAGAGGGAACACAAGCAGAGGGAATGGCAGCGGGAGAAGCAGGCTCCCTGTCGCGCAGAGAGCCCGATGTGGGGCTCGATCCCAGGACTCTGGGATCTGACCTGGGCCGAAGGCAGACGCTTAATGACTGAGCCACCCAGGCGCCCCTCTCCTCACATTTTTATCATTAAAATTCAACAACATCTTTCTTTCATAGTGTGTATGTTCCACAAGTCATCATGATGTACACTTCAGCTATCTTAGGATTTTATCTGTCAATTATACTTCAATAAAGCTGAAAAAAATTCTTTAACAAAATAAATATTGTTATTTCACTTAGCATCAAGGGCTGGGGATGTGAAATGATAAGCCTTCTGCCTCTTCAGTAGAGCACACAGCTTTTTTGAAGTGAATTCACTTTCTTTTATTTTCTTTTTTTAAAAAGATTTTATTTATTTATTTGCCAGAGAGAGAGAGCAAGAGAGCGAGAGTACAAGCAGGGGGAGCAGCAGAGGGGAAGAAGCAGGCTCCCTGCTGAGCAAGGAGACTGATGTGGAACTTGATCCAGGGCCCCTGGGATCATGACCTCAGCTGAAGGCAGACACTTAACCGACTGAGCCACCCAGGCGTCCCTGAAGTGAATTTTCGAAGGCAGAGATTTGTTGAGCTTTATTTTAAGACTCACTTGAAATGTTTCGTATTCCTATTAATTATCTTGAAGTTTGTTTGGGCCATTGTCATAAATGAAAAGATCTTTCAGCCTGAGTTTTCAGAGTCCTAACTTGTACATTTTCATGGTCATCATTAAAAGGATAAACTTATAAAAATAATCCATTGTGTAAAGAGGGTGCACTAGGAATTTGAGGGTAGTGTGTCTGGAGTTTTTCTGGTGTGGACGGGTTGGGTTCATGTTTTGGATGCACTATTTCCTGTCCTCATCCTTGAGGAAGGATGGGAGTAGAACCTAGTGTTAGTTTCGTTCAGATTAAGGGAGTGGCTTATGCAAAAACACTTAGAGCAACCTTGGCACATGGCAAACATTTAAAAATTATTAGCTCTTACTTTAGGTAGACTATTCTTTCTCCTTAGGGCATGTGGATGGAGTGGGTATGTCAATGTTGAAGGCAGTGTTGCCCCATATGATCAGCAGTATCATACCCAAAGAATATACAACTCTTGGGGCACCTGGGTGTCTCAGCGGGTTAAAGCCTCTGCCTTCGGCTTGGATCATGGTCTCAGGGTCCTGGGATCGAGCCCCATATCGGGCTCTCTACTCAGCAGGGAGCCTGCTTCCCCCTCTCTCTCTGCCTGTCTCTCTGCCTACTTGTAATCTCTCTTTCTCTCTCTGTCAAATAAATAAATAAAATCTTTTTTTTTTTTTAAATTTAAAAAGAGTATACAACTCTTTAGGGCACATGAGGATCAACTATAGTTTATGTTACTAATTCACAAAATCATTGAGAAATAGGCATAGTTTATTACTCTCTTCAATCATATTTGGAGAAAAATGGCTTGCTCATGTGGTAGAATTTGAGACTAAGGTGTTGGAAAAAGTTTGTATGACAAAAATAGTATTTATGATTTTGAAAATACAGGCAAGAGGAGCACAAGTGTCCTATAATCTTTGGTGGTCTTGAAAATACAGTTTACGATGCTAATGACTTAAATCTGGGGAGCCATTAATCATCTTCAGCAAGGGCCTAATTTGGGGAGCAGACTTTGCATAGTGAGGCTCTAAGTTAAGTGGCAGTCATCTCAATCATTCATTCTGATGTCAGTGAATGCGAGGTATGTTGCAGGGATGGGGTGTCATTTCTCATCAAAGGCACCTGTCCTAGGGGAGGGGAGCAGGCCTCCAGGCCCCTGGAACTCTGGTGAAGGTGGCAGGTAAAGAAGGCTTCCAGACCCCTCCTTGCTCCAGCATGCCAGTAACAACCTCCTCAGGGAGCTGCAGGGGACTTAAGAATAAAAAGAAAGTGAGAGAAAGGGGAGAAGAGACTCCGTTATCTAAGAGGAGTAAATAACCCCTTGGTGACTTTGTCTCCTATGTCCTTGAGCTTGATTTTAAAACTCATTAGAAGGGGCGCCTGGGTGGCTCAGTGGGTTAAAGCCTCTGCCTTCGGCTCAGGTCATGACCTCAGGGTCCTGGGATCGAGCCCCACATCGGGCTCTCTGCTCCGCAGGGAGCCTGCTTCCCTCTCTCTCTCTGCCTGCCTCTCTGCCTACTTGTCATCTCTCTCTCTCTCTCTCTCTCTCTGTCAAATAAGTAAATAACATCTTAAAAAAAAAAAAACAAAAAAAAAACAACTCATTAGAAAAATTGCACAGTAGCATTTGGGCTTTTTACTCGGTTCAGTTATCTACATAAAGAAGATGGAAACTGTTACAAACATTTATTTTCTCCCCACGTCTCTGAGATATAGTGAAGACATTTCGCTTGTTGAACTCATCCCTGCTGACAGCCCGCCGCTGCCGCCCTGCCTTGTTTGGGATGTCAGTGAAACCTTACACGTCTGCGGCCTGTCAGCTTCGTTCTTTAGGAGCAACAGGTGGAAAAGGGAGAAAACTGGAAGCGGGCCGCGCCTAAAGGCATCTATTGTATAAAAGTTCACCAAAAAATTTTTTAACCGGCTGGAAAACGTGAAAGTCAGGACGCCTTTGCTTATTTGAAGGCCCGTGTGGCTGTTCGCACCTTGCGGTCCGTTTGCCCAAAGCCTCGCAGACACAGCCTCCCCGAGGACGGAGCTGGCGTCTTCTGGGCTTTTCCAGCGCCCAGGCGCTGGGCCGCCACCCGCAGGCGTCAGTGCGTGCGCGGCGCTGATTGGTGCTCGGCGGCCTGATTGGTGCGCGGCGCAGCCTGGCCTTTTAGGGGCTGTTGTCGGGCGTTTAAAGTCAGTGGCTGCTTTTATCGACCAATCCCGTCTTCGCCTGGCAGATGCCCTCTCGCTCCCGGCCCCCGCACGGCCGAGGGTAGGCGCAGGGCTTAAGCTGCGGCGGGAGGCGCAGGGGCTCAGACGGCGCTGGGTGGCCGCCAGCTCGCACCTGGCACCTGCACCTGCTGCTACCTGGCACCTGCCATCTGCCCGGCCCGCGCCGCAGTCGGGATCCGTCTAGCGTCGCGTTTCCTCACGGGGGTGTGTTGGGGGGAGCCCTCTTTCCGACTGTCAAAATGGTTATCAAAGTGTTTGTTGCCACATCTTCTGGGTCCATAGCGGTAGGTGTCTGCTGGAATTGGTGGGGCTTTCATCCTGTCGGATTTTCTGAGTAACTCAGACCGGGAAGTAGAAGCAGCGGGTCTGGCCCTGCCCTGGCCCGAAGTTTCTTTTGTGAGGAGTGTGTAAGTCAGCCGTGGCTCCGCAGTAAGCCTGCGTGCCTTTGCTTTCTGCGTTTGTTCTAACCGTGTTGAAGAAGTGTGGAAAATGAGTGATCCGAGATAGCTGGGTGTGAAAGGGATTCCAGGAAGGGGGCGTGTTTGATACTAGAATTTTTAACATGTGATTTGTGTCGTGTTGTGTTCGCATATATTATAGAATCAAAGGCTTTTTTTTTTTTTTGGGTGAAGTGTTTCAGCCAATCATTCTGTAAGACTTAGAGTAATTTAAAGTTGCAAATAAATGACACTTTGTGTCACAATATTTGGGGGGTGTGATGAACCAGATTACCAAAATGACTCCTGGGTGTAATTACAGTTGACCCTTGAACAATGTGGACAGTGGGGCATGAGGGGCACTCACACCTTCACAGTGGAAAATCCATGTATTACTTTGACTCCCCCAAACCTCCCTAATGGTCTACTGTTGTCCAGAAGGCTTACTGACAACATAAACCATCGATTAACACATATTTGTATGTTATATGCAATATAAACTGTATTCTTACAATAAGTAAGCTAAAGAAAATGTTATTAAGAAAACCATAAGAAAGGGAAAATACATTTACTGTACTTTCTGTAGTTATAGAAAAAAAAATATCTGTATAGGTGGACCCATGCAGTTTAAAAGTTGTTGTTCAAGGGTCAATTGTACTTGTGTGTGTGATGTAACTATACCAAAAGTGTAAAGTTAGCATGTGTAATAGTATTATTTGGGGAAAATGATGTCACAGTGACAAGAGCAAATATCTCTAAGGCCACAGTTTTAAACGTTCTAGGAATTCAAACAGGCTAAAAATAGATGCAAGTAGTCCACCCCCTAACACTGCCTCTGCTTTCCCTGGGACCAGGCTCAGAATCACCCCTCCAGTTTTTGACTTCATTCTGTGCAGGCTAGGCCTGCCTGGAGAAACAAGGGTAACCGAAGGAGCCACTTCTCCTTGGCATTGCTTCAGGCTTTGCTTTTAGGCTTGAACCTGTGGTGTCTATTGGAGACTGACATTTCTGGGAGCATTTGAGACTTTAAGGGGGTGTGGGAGGAAGCCATTTTGTCAGTCCTGATGAAACAGCACCAGCAAGTGGGCTGTTTCCTTTTATATCTAGTCCCTGGGCCATCCTGCAGCTTGGATTTCAGTCAGCCAGGGATGCTACCCTCGGCCAGCAGCTGGCTGGGAGCAGCCCCAGTGCTGGCTCTTGAATGCCCCCACCCACAGCCCTGAAAGTTCGAGCAGTTTCCAGAGGGCAGGAAGAGAACGAGAAAGAAGTGGCTGGTTGTCCCTCTGAGCACAACCCATCAGCAACTACTTAGTATCTGTGGAGCATCTTTTAACAGAAACAGAGAAGGGAGAATTCCAGAGGTAAAACCACAAAATCTTTTGTGGCTGTTGATGACCTCAGAAACTTTTAATTGATCAATAAAGAGCACATTTTTGGATTATTAGATTAAAAATGATTTTTATTGAAAAAAAATGGCTTTAGTGGGCTTTCAGTATGCTGTTGACGCTCATTGATGGAAACTTTTACCACTGACCAATCTTCTACATGTTCTGTAAGCCAGGTGTGAGTGCCCTGCGCATCCTTCCAGAGACAGAGTTCTTAGGATTATTTGATGTCTTACCTCTTTGAAGTTTGGGTGTAGCAGGAGGAGGGACAGAAAGACCGAGAAGCAGGCTCCCTGCTGAACAGGGAGCCCGACACAGGGCTCAATCCCAGGATCCTGGGGATCATGACCTGACCAAAGACAGATGCTTAACCAACTGAGCCACCCAGGGGCCCCAATGTTAGTTAATGTTCATCAGTATTATTGTAGTTGTTATAATTATTAGCTACTATTAGTATATGTGAGTCTGTGATGATTATGTTTCAGAAGAATTGCGCCAAGCCACATAGGTGGGGTAATTTCTGTCTTCTCCTAAAGAAGGACAACTGATCATTCCCCTGGCATCAATGCTTATGATTTTCCCTGGGTGGGAGGATTTCATCCAGAAGCTTCTTTGCAGGAGAACTCCAGAGCAGCTGCCAATATGTGTGGTGGTCGGTCAGCAAACAATTTACTACTTGCTTTTTCAGTCTCTTTACTTTAAAAATGGATTCTTGTCTGCAACTTAGTCAACGAGGGCATGTGATTTCTAGGGAATGAATAAAATGACCGAAAAAGGAAATGTCTTTTTGTAAGGGCTTATGCATATGCAGCTGTGTGTCTTGTCTCTGAATGGTTGATGATAAGGCAATGTCACATGTTTTATGGATTTACAGAGGAACGTAGTGAAGAGAACTTGGGAGTGGAAACAGGTCTGTGTCTTCCTGAAGGCCAGTGCCACAGTGGGTTGGGGGACAAAGGGAGAGAGGACTGTCCTCACTGTTTTCAAGATGCACAGCCCTTGGAACCATGACCTTCAAGGACAGACTCCAAGGGTGGCTCCTGGGTTTCTCCATCCTTTTCTCCAGCCTTGCTTGAATGTAAATATAGTGGGCAAAAACTCCACCCTTGAACAAGATGGATCCCAGTGTAGATCTTGGAAAATTCCTTAATTCATTGGTGCCTCAGTTTTGTTGTTTTAAAATGTTGACCAGAGTACTTAACCTGGCTTGGCAATCAGGACAAGTCGGTGAGATAGGCCTGTGCAGGCTCTCACCTTGTCCAAGGTGCTCTGCCACACTTCATGTCACATTCCTTGGTTCTCACCAGAACCTGAGGAGGGTGGCGCTTTTCCCATTTTGCAGACACGGCCATTGAAGAGTGGACCCCTGCTCAGACAGTAGCCTTCTGAGCCAGGGGGGAAATGCAGGTCACCTCCACTCACATGTACTGTGCTTTTCACTAAGTGCAGTGACCTCAGTTGGAAAATCTCCTAACTGTACAAGACAATAAAAGAGAGGTGCCAAGTAAGTGACTCAAAGATTACTCTGACACATTACAGTAACCTACAGTGGCCAGTGACTTCAGGAAAAGAATACTTTCTTAAGAGTAAATGTAACAGGATAGGAAACACAGAGCTCTCTGAGCCTCTGCTAAAGTCCCAAAGACTCCAAGTGACCCAGACCTCAGGGACCCCCAGATCCTCCAGAGGGGCTGCCTAGAAAGAAGGTACAACATGTGAGACCAGCACTGGCCATGGTGCTGTTGGAGGGAGGATAAGGGGCAGGGGCTGGGGAGGAGAGGGTGTCTGTGGTGAGAACCACTGGGTGCCATGCATGCTCCTCCCCCAGGGGCCACAAAGGGAGGTGCCCTCTGGGAGCTGATATCCTCCTGATATCCTCAGGAGGCCATGTGGAGAAGAGCTGCCCTTTGTCTGCGAGGGTCCGTGGGGCTCCTTGGATAGGAGGGAAGACTGTGGGGGAGGGGGCCCCCACTCAGGGTGGTCATCAGGGTATGGGCAGAGGTGCCCATGCCACCAGCTGAGCTCAGGTACTCCTTGCTCTGCGCTTTCCTCTGGGTTCATCCTAAGACTCCAGCCCCCAGCAGAACTCGGGTGCTCCAAACAGCCAGATCAGTGATGCCTTTAACCTCAAAGTACTGGTGTTTAAGGAGGATAGAAACAGATTTTCACTTTCTTCTCTTTTTGGGGGGAGTGAGGGGCTGAGAAATAGCACTTAATACAAGGTCATGCACCCGGTAGTCTGTTAAGTTCCTGCAGATGCAGTTGCTCGTCTTGGAAGAGGTAACAGCAAACAGAGCTTCCTCTCCCATTTTCTCCATCCCTCTTTGACTCTCTAAGTGCAGAAACTCAAGTCAGGACTTTGGGAACTGTTCTTCGTCTACTCAGAAAGTGCGGAATAAAATGAAATCCTTCTATTTTATCTCAAGTCTTGAGGCATGATTAATAGAGGTGGAAATAATGTTGGTGAGGTGGCCAGCTGCTTTGGGCTCCCGGGAGGGTACTTGAGGAGGAAGACGGGGGTTTGGGCAGAATAAAGGGTGTTGCCTTCCGAATCTTTAACTAAAAGTAAACCTGCTTAAAACAAGGACAGCTCTACTCTTCAAACAGCAAAGTTATCTCTGGAAATAGCCAAAGGAATAAGTAATTTATAGAGTGATACAGATAATTATGGGCAAGGTGGAAAGTATGTATAGAAAGCATGATTAATTAAAATAGTAATTTAGCTCCAATGACCTGTCATCAGATCTGATGGGATTTTGTAATGTTCAGAAATTCAGCTGTGAAGCTATGGAATTTGGAGCGCAATTTTGGTGATAAGGAGCAGAAGGTCCGAGGGCTATGCTAACCTTGGGGGAGGGCACACGGGGGAGAAATATGAGCTCCTCCTTTGCTTCTGATAAATGTGACACTCAGGAATGTGCCAGAAACTTGTGCCAGAAGCTTAGGGGGAAATTCTGTCACCCCACACCTTTCTGTAGGACTTTAATTTTTATTTTTGTCCATGCTTACTTCAAACTGAGTCTTACTGATTCGAGTGTTGTATTGTAGCTAATGGTGGCCTTCGATTTATTGATCTAATGCTTTTAGTTGCATTATCTTTGCTATGTTGATGGAACAAATGTTACTTAAAAAGTAAATATGTGATTACCATTTATACAAACCTGGATACCTAACTTATATATACAATTTTATTTGCAGTTTACATTTACTTGTAAGAAATTTAAGTTATTTACATTATTTATATCATACTTATAATTCATAGAATATATGCAATCAGGTCACCATCAAATTCTACATAATCCAAAACATAATTTGGTTTTGGTGGTGACCTGCTTCCAGGGCTTACGCATCCAAATGTACTTAATTTTTCTGTATATTAAGAAAGAAATACTCTACATGTGAATCATTGATAGACTCATTCATTTTGGTAAAAATGAATAAAATAATTTTTTGGGGACATACAAATCTATGAAAGGAATTGGGTCTGACCCAAAGAGAGTTTGAGGCTAGACATTAGGTATGGGATGGGCATGAGCCTTTTATAACATTTGTTTGGGATTCTCAAATTCTAGTACCTCTGCTGATGAATAAGTTACATGAGAATGACAGGGGCCTCATACCCTATAAAACTTTTTTTTTTTTTTTAAAGATTTTTTAAATTTATTTGACAGCTAGAAACACAATGAGAGAGGAAACACAAGCAGAGGGAATGGTAGCGGGAGAAGCAGGCTTCCAGAAGAGCAGGGAGCCCGATGCGGGGCTCGATCCCAGGACCCTGGGATCATGACCTGAGCTGAAGGCATACGCTTAACGACTGAGCCACCCAGGCGCCCCAACATTTTTAATGGCTTATTTTGATATAAGACAACATTCTATGCAGAGAATTTAATAAATTAAGATATATTTTCATGTCAAAGAAAATCCTTAAACTTTTACTCTTGTTTTTAAGAAATTACTTATTTTGCCTCTTGATCATCTTCAGCATGTTCACTAAATGTACTAAAATGTACAGATGGGTTCTTTGCATTTTTTTCACCCACATAAACAGGTTATGAATCTGTTCACACGAACTTGGTACCCTGTCTTGTGCAGAGTAGAGTAGGTAAATAAGTGTTTTCGATTGCTGGGTAGACCACTCTAGAACTCTCTCCCAGAGGCTCCTAAATGGGGTCCACTGAGTGTGCTCCAAAGTTGTTTACCAGTGTGTATGTAAGAGGGCATTGTGCATTTGGGAGTGAATTCTTTGAAGAGAGAAAATGGTTGTCTCTGGGAGTGGGGGTCTGAACTGTGAAGAGGGCCACGTTCTTGAGCAATGGCGGCTGGTAGATGAGAGCCTGGGTGGGGAGAGGAACACCAAGAGTTGTCTCTCAGGTGAGGCTGGCGTCCTGCTCTCTGTGTGAGTGGAAAGGAGAAATCTGAGGGAGGACAGGGTTCTTTACTGTGTTGCTCTTTGTGAGCTGGGAGACACAGCCATTGGCTTTTCCTGTTTTCTCCTCTGTCTTTCCCCTTTCACTCATCTCCAAGTGGGTTTTCCAATCTCCTGCATTATTTCTGAAGCCACTTTTGTTCAATGTGACTCACATGTCCTTTTGCGTCACTGTGAATGAAGCGCCTCTTTAGTTGGGTGTAGTTGGTATTTGAGTTTGTGGTGGATTGTCTTCTCTCTTTCCTTCTTGCTCTTCTCCCCAATCCCCCCTTTTCTTCATAACCAATTCTTATTTTTTTTTTGGCATTAAAGCTTAACAGAGAATCTATCTATCTATCTATCTATCTATCTATCTATCTATCTATCTATTTATCAGAGAATTTAAAA
>CM053603.1:180502406-180517687 GCA_028646535.1 Procyon lotor
GGTAATTGGTTCTCTCTGCTTGACTTATTACACTCCGCATAATCTCTTCCAGTCCCGTCCATGTTGATACAAAAGTTGGATATTCGTCCTTTCTAATGGAGGCATACTATCCATTGTATATATGAACCATATCTTCTTTATCCATTCATCTGTTGAAGGGCATCTTGGTTCTTTCCACAGTTTGGCAATTGTGGCCATTGCTGCTATGAACATTGGGGTGCATGTGGCCCTTCTTTGTACTGCATCTGCTTCTTTGGGGTAAATACCCAGTAGGAGGGCACCTCTATTCTTATTAGGTTGATTATACCATGATTGAAACATTGGTGAGATTAAAATTTTAGAATTTAAACATCGACTCTGTGGATCCTATTTGTAATGAAGAGGTATGACTTTATCATTTTTCTAGTTTAAATAACAGCTAGATTATTTGTGTTGTATGGTATAGATGGAGAAAGGATTTAATTTATGTAAATATAAGCAAAACAGAAAAAAATGAACCTAGTGTAATACTAATCTTTCTCTACTCTTCACCAGATTAGGAAGAAGCAGCAAGAAGTAGTGGGCTTTTTGGAAGCTAATAAGATCGACTTTAAGGAATTAGACATTGCTGGAGATGAAGACAATAGGAAGTGGATGAGGGAGAATGTTCCTGGAGAGAAAAAACCTCAAAATGGAATTCCTTTGCCGCCCCAGATCTTCAATGAAGAGCAGTATTGTGGGGTGAGTATTTAGTTTTTAGAAAATTCTTCTGTATGTTTGTTTATCAGAAATTGTTTAAAGCAGATTAATTTGGGGGCACCTGAGTGACTCGGTCTGTGGAGCGTCCAACTCTTGATTTTGGCTCTGGTCATGATCTCAGGTTCATGGGATCGAGCCATGAGTCCAGCTCCATGGTCAGTGAGGAGTCTGCTTGAGATTCTCGCTGTCCTTCTCCCTCTGTCTCTCTCCCTCCACTCTCTTTCCCTTTCTATTTCTTTCAAAATAAAATAAATCTTTAAAAAAGGGCAATTTGGAAGCAGCGTTTGAACTTGATGGTTTTCAGGACATGATCTAGTTCTACCAATACCTGGATGGTAGACCCATTGTAAGTCATTCGTATATAAGATTCACAGAAGAATAGAAACAATAAAATGGTGATTTGGAAGTTCTTGGGATTATTTGAGGTCCCTTAATTTATTTTGAAGAGTGCGGGTCACTTGTGCAAATGAGGTATGCATTTAGTTCGAAAGGAATTCTTTTTTTTTTTTTAGGGTTATAGGATCCTTATTTATTTATTTATTTATTTATTTAGTTATTTATTTATTTATTTATAATTTTTTTTTATTTTTTCAGTGTTACAAGATTGTTCATGTACCAGTCCATGCCCTCCTCAATACCCACCAGCAAGCTCACCCAACCCCCCCACCCTCGCTCCCTCCAAAACCCTCAGTTTGTTGCTCAGAGTCCACAGTCGCTCATGGCTCATCTCCCCCTCCGATTTCCCCCAACTCACCCTTCCTGGAAAGGAATTCTGATCAGCTTCACGATGTACACATCCATGAAACCAGGCAGACACAGGGTCGGCTTTCACTTTTATAAAGACCGATTTGCAGAAGTCAAATCTTAATACAGATGCAAGATAAATTTGTGGAAATGTATCTAGATGGTTAAAACTCTGTTCTGGACATTTCGATTACAATAGCAATTTTAGTTTGTATATTTGATAGTCCATTTCACCAGAAAATCACCTTTGCCCCCAGAATTTACTGTTATGCTTAGTAAATCAAATTATTGAAAAGAAACATTTAAAAACTCAAAGAACTTCAGAACACGAGAGCTGGAGGTTATCTTAGGGGTCATCGAAGCATTCTGCGTCATCTGGGAGAGGCAGCAATCATGGCTCTGGAAGGCAGAGGGAAATGATCAGGGTTGTGTTGCTTCTGAAGGCCGGAGGTGGGAATCTTAACTCATTTCTTCTCTACTTGCACACAACTGCTGGTTCTTTAGGTTAGATCCTCTTTATTATTATGTTTCTCGTTGAAAGCAGGTATGGTGCAATTAAAGCCTGAAGGCAATGCCTATAGCTACCTGTTTTAGTAAATAAAATTTTACTGGAATACATCCGCACTAATTCATTCCCCTTCACCTATGGCTGATTTTGCACAATGGCAGAGCTGAGTTGTTGGGACAGGGACCATATGACCTGCAAAGCCAAACGTATTTACTATGTGCCCACTCACAGAAAAACTTTTGGGCCTGCCTCCGATTTGAAGCACCGAGTGTCTGGTTATTGGAGGTTTGTATTAGCTTCATAGGACTGATGTCACAGAGCACCACAGATGTGATGGCTGTTATGTATGTTTGTGTCCCCCCCAAATTCACATGTTGAAGCCCAACCACCATATTGATGGTATTTGGAGATGGGGACTTTGGGAAGTGATCAGCTTAGATGAGGTCATGACAGTGGGGCCTTCCTGATGGGATTAGTGCCCTTAGAGGAAGAGGAAGAGAGTGAGCTCCCTCTCTCTTCACCGATATGAGCACACAGCCAGAAGGCAGCTGTCTGTCCTCACCAGAACCCAACCATACCGGCACTTTGGTCTCGGACCTCCAGTCTCCAGAGCTGCGAGATGATATATTTTTGTTGTTTAAGGACTGACCCTCCCCGCTCAGTGTGGCATTTTGTTATGTGACCCAAGTTGACTAATTCAGTGCCTTAAAATAACAGAAATGTACTCTTGCACAGTTCTGAAGGCCAGAAGTCCAACAGCAAGGTTGGGTTGGTTTCTTCTGGGGGCTACAAGGGAAAATCTGTTCCATACCTTTTTCTTAGCTTCTGGAAGTTGCCAACAACATTTGGTGCTCCCTGGATTGCAGATAAATCTCTCCCATCCTTGCCTCCATCTCTCCTTATGTCTCTTTCTGTCTTCACTTGGCCTTTTTATAAGGACAGCAGTCACTAAAATAGGGCTCACTCCAGGGGTGCTGGTTAAGCATCTGCCTTCAGCTCAGGTTATGATCTCAGGATCCTGGGATTGAGTCCTGCATCAGGCTCCCTGCTTAGCGGGGAGCTTGCTTCTCCCTCTCCCTCTGCCCCTCCCTGTACTCGTGCTCTCTCACTCTCAAATAAATAAATAAAATCTTTTTTTTAAAAATCCAGAGAGAACATGAACAGGGGGAGAAGCAGAGGAAGAGGGAGAAGCAGGTTCCCCAAATGAGCAGGGAGCCCAATGTGGGGCTTGATCCTAGGACCTCGGGATCATGACCCGAGCCAAAGGCAGATGCTCATGCGACTGAACCACCTAGGTGCCCCTAAATAAATAAAATCTAAAAAAAAAAAAAAAAAAAAGAATAGGGTTCACCCACTCCAATATGGGCTCATTGTAAATAATTACATCTGTAAATGTTATTTCCAAATAAGGTTGCCTTCTGAGGTTCTGGTTGGACTTGGATTCGTAGGGAACCCTATCCAACCCAGCACAGGGTGCTATGGATTTACACGACTGTGTTAGCATTTTTCAGAGGCTTAGCCTTGTCCTGTGGGTGGGGGATGTGTTTTCCAACAGTCTGAATGTGGCAAGCACTTATTTAAGAGAAGTGTGATCCGGGCCAAGGCTCCTTTGGGTTTAAGCTGGGGCTTCCTGGGAGCACAGAGGATTTCTTGTGTGAGGAAGGGTCCTCCCCTCCACTTCCAACTCCTCCCTTCTCCTATCCCTCCCACCTCTTGACCTCCCTCCACCATGCCCCTTATTTTTAAGAATTGAGGCTCTTGGGGCGCCTGGGTGGCTCAGTGGGTTAAAGCCTCTGCCTTTGGCTTAGGTCATGATTTCAGGGTCCTGGAATCGAGCCCCACATCGGGCTCTCTGCTCAGCAGGGAGCCTGCTTCCCCTCTCTGCCTGCCTCTCTGCCTACTTGTGATCTCTCTCTCTCTCTCTGTCAAATAAATAAATACAAATCTTTTTTTTTTAAATAAAAATCTTTAAAAAAATTATTCTCTCTCCCATGTCAGACCCCTGTGACTCTAGTCCCCAAGGAGACTGGCTTCAAGGACCTGTGATCTGGGAAGTCACCCAGACCCCATGCTCAAGAGAGCTCTCTGCTTGGTTCGATGCCCTGCAGTCTTGAAATCCACAACAGCTTTTTGAAACAGGGATCCCATGTTTCATTTTTGCATACAAACCCCACAAATCATGCAGTCGGTCCTGCTTTGACTGACCAATGTTGGTAATTTCTTGTTTGCCTTTCCAGAGATTTTCTATGTATATTTCTAATATACATTATATATATATCTTAGCGATGTCTATGCATCTATAATATAGTAGACATTATATAGATATATATTGTATATTACTTGAAAATGGGAGTGTGCTATACAAGTTCAGTTTTTGTCAGTTAGTAACCAGATCTTAGAGATCATTGCATAGCTGCCCATACTCCTTTTAACAGCCGCAGAAGGTTCCATTGTATGTGACATAATTACCATCAAGATCCTCTAATGGGGGACGTTCAGGAAACATTCAGCACAGAAACAATGCTGCAGGAAATCTCTTTATATACACAGATCTTTGTATTCAGTGTGAATATATGTATGTAGGATAAAACCCTGGAAGATGTGCTGAGTTAAAGCATGTATGCATTTTGCATTTCAAAAGGTATTAGTCCTTGGCCCTGTAATGTTCTTGTGCTGGCTTTCCTTTCCAGCAGCCTAGCTCAGAGTGGCTAGTTCCCTGTGACTTTGACAATATTTTTTTTAATGCAGACTTTTGGATCTTTGCCAATCTATTAGATGAAAAATATATTCTCACTGCTTTGACCTGGATTTCTGTCTATATGAGTGAGGCTAAATATCTTTTCTTATGTTTATAAGCTATCTCCCCCCCCCCCATGATTTGCTATTTTTCTGTTGAGTCACAAGTAATATTTATCGATTTATGAGTCTTCACTTGTGAAGGAAAGTAGCCCTTTTACGAACATAGATGTTGCAAAATTTTTCCCCATATTTTTTGTCTTTTGGATTTTTAAAGTGATATTTTTTTGAAATGCAGAACTTAAAACATTTTTTATGAAGATAAATTCACTAATCTTTTTCTTTATGTTTCCTGATCCCGAGTCTTACTTATAAAAGCTTTCTGCACTCTGAAATTATCAAAAGAGTAATTTCATTTTTTCTTCTAGTACTTTTCCAGTGAAAGTAGTATTTTCAATGTCTTACTTTGCTTGTTTTAATTGTCCTTTTAAATTAAGGTTAGTTATAGTAGAGAAAATATTGACGTATGTAGCTTTTAACCTATGTTAATTCTTAGGGTAAAAGTTCTCCAATTACTTTTTGTTATGAAATGAAAACCTCAAAGGCATTTCTTATCCCTTTTTGCTGTGTTGTGGAAGAAAAAGAAAAGTTTTCCCCTTTCCTAAGAAAAATACTTCTACTTTTTGGGGTGCCTGGGTGGCGCAGTGGGTTAAGGCCTCTTCCTTTGGCTTGAGTCATGATTTTGGGATCCTGGGATCGAGCCCTACATCGGGCTTCCCCTTCTCTCTCTCTGTCTGCCTCTCTGCCTGCTTGTGATCTCTCTCTCTCTCTCTCTCAAATAAATAAATAAAATCTTTAAAAAAGAAAAATACTTCTACTTTTTAAAAGATTATTTTGTAATACTTGGATATATGTTTGTAGTATTTCAGTGTATATTATTTTGTAATAGAATATTTTGGATATTATTTTATAATAATTTATATAATTATTTTATAATAATTTATGTAATTATTTTATAATCTTTCCCTATCACAAGTATGGATCTAATGAGATGAGCCTAGAAGGAATAAATTATCCTTATTATTATTATTTTAATTTTATTTTTTTAATTATAGAGATATTTATTTATTTTAATTTTAAAATTAAAATTATTTAATTTTAAATTAAATAAAGTTTATTTAATTTAAATAAATTTAATTTATTTATTTAATTTTATTTATTTATTTTATTTACTGTATACCAGTAGAGGGAGGGGCAGAGGGAGAGGGAGAGAGAGAATCTCAAGCCAACTCCCTGCTGAGCTCAGAGCCCAGTGTGGGGCTCCATCCCAGGACCCTGAGATCATGACCTGACCCAAAATCAAGAGTTGAATGCTTAACCGACTGAGCCACCTGGGTGTCCTGTGCCTATAAATTATTTTATGTTTAACTGTTAATATTAATGCTTTTCATTTCTGCTTTCAGAGAGGTATTAGTAGTTTATCATATGAGCAACTTTGCTAAATTTGCTTTTCTGCAGTCTTTGGACTCTCTTAACAAAAGTGCATTAATGAGGCAGAGGGCTTTGTTTCCAGAAAATAGTTAAAAATGATTATTTGTATAGTAGGTTCAGATTTTGAAAGGAGACTCAAAGGTTCCCAAGGCTGTGTCAGGTTTAAAATGGCATGAATCTGGCTGGCCAGCCAATGTATCTTTCCATGAGACCTTGGCCGTTCAGCACAGGCAAGCATCTTCAGGGCTGTGAGGGAGGCAGGAGATGAGCCCAGTTAGGGCGAGGGAAGGGCGCTCTTGGTGCATCGATGTTACTGGACAAGCTACTTCACATCATTAAAAACTTATTATGAAATGTATCATGTGATAAGAATACAGAGCTTAAGGAGGGATGACAAAATGTACAACTATGTGTGCACCAAACATTAAAAGAGCCTTGACACCTTAATCACCATTTCCCTATTTACATGTGTTTTGTTTTTTTAGTACTTTAGGTGGTTGGCCTTCATTCCACCCCACAAATTAGACCTTTCTAATTATTGTTTTTATCATCAGTACTTGTTCAGGTTTAGATTTACGCACATATTTATTAATATCTTTGCTCATGATTTCTTCTTGCGTCATAGATAATGCATCTGGACTCACTTTCCTTTGGTCTAATATAGCCTATAAAAGCTTCTTTGAGTGTCTGTTGTTGGCAAATTCTCTAAATTTTTATTTAAAAATGACACTTTTCAGAAAAATGTCTATTTTACGCTCATGTCTAAAAATAGTTTCACTTGAAAAAAATAGTTTCCCTGGGTCTAAAATTCTGGGTTGGTGGTGTTTTTTTTCTAAAAATGTTGAAATTATGATTTCATTTCTTCTGACTTCTGTGTTGCTGTTACAAAGCCAGTTTTTAGTCTAATTGTCGTTTCTTTGTGGGGAAACTGTCTTTTTCCTTGCCCCCTCTGCCTTATTCCTTCACTCCCTCCCTTGCTGCCCTCCTTTTATAAAACTCCCCACCTTAGGCTCTAGGCTTCATTCACTCCTGCCTTCACTCTCTGTGGCATCAAAGTGGGCATAAAGATCTACTGGTTTTGTCAGAAACTCTGCTTTGATATGTGCTTATTCTTAGAATCCCTGCCTCACCTGGCAATGATCTTTCCTTTATCAGCTCAGCAAGGTATCTATACTTCTTTTCTTATTCTGACTTCTTAAAAAAATTGTTTTTGAGATAGTGTTTCAGGGCATCTAATCTGCTATACTACCATAACTGGTCGTTGAAAAACCATTTCATACTCATTATTCTCTGTATCTGTTAGCGTCAAATCAAAAATAACGACAAATTGTTGTTTAGTCCTTGGAAGTTAGAAAAGCTATTTGGACCTAAAAAAAAAAAAAAGGAGAAGCTATTTGGAGCAAAAGTTGAAGCAAAAGACAATTCATTCAATGATAAGAAACCTTTCCCAGGGCACCTGAGTGGCTCAGTCAGTTGGCATCTGCCTTTGGCTCAAGTCATGATCCCAGGGTCCTGGGATTGAGCCTCGTGTCAGGCTCCCTGCTCAGCAGAAAGTCTGCTTCTCCCTCTGCCTCTGCCCCTAACCTCTCCCACCCCTGCTTATGCTCTATCTGAAATAAATAAATAAAATCTTAAAAAAAAAAAAAAAAAAACCTTTCTGAATTTGGAAGCTTCTAGAGTTGGCCAACTAGAGAAGTTACAGATTTTTTTTTAGATATTATTTATTTATTTATTTGACAAAGAGAGAGAGAGAGATCACAAGTAGGCAGAGAGGCAGGCAGAGAGGGGGAAGCAGGCTCCCTGCTGAGCAGAGAGCCCAATGCGAGGCTGGATCCCAGGACCCTGAGATCATGACCTGAGCTGAAGGCAGAGGCTTTAACCCACTGAGCCACCCAGGTGCCCCAAGAAATTACAGATCTTTATGCAATTTTTGTAAAATAGAATAAACTTACTTTATTATATTTCACCTACTCTCTACTAATGCATTTTATCATATAATCTTTTTAAAAAGATTTATTTATTTATTTGAGAGAGAGAGAAAGAGAGAACATGGTTGGGGGGAGCAGCAGAGAGAGAACAAGAAAGAGAATCTCAAGCAGACTCCCCACTGAGTGTGGAGACTGATGTGAGGCTTGATCCCATGACCTGGGCTGAGATCAAGAATCCAGTGCTCAACTGACTGAGCCACGCAGGCACCCCTTTATCATGTAATCTTTAACATCTTTCGGATGCGTGCTCCAGGAACCGATACCAAATGATCACTTGCTCTTGATGCTCTATTTCCTTCCATTAAGATTTGAGGCAGCTTATAAAACTGCATTCATATAACAAATAACAAATAACAAAGCTTTGAGTAGTTGACACACAAGAATACGTAACATTTTCTTCCCGATGTCAGTGGCCTGTATTCAGTTTTAAGCTTCTTAACACACAGAAGAGTCGAGGGTGCAGTAACACGACTAAGCTGGTTTGACCGCTCTCTGTTCAAACTGGGACAGACACACTGCCCTTAGTGTGTAGAGAAACCCATCACTGCCCCGATGACAGAGATCAGCAGTCATGAAGTAGTCTGGGGAATGTCTCCTGTGTTTTATTTATATGAAATGAGACTCTGCTGAGCTCTTGACAACCATACTCCTGAAGAGAGGGTTTAGGGCTGGACCTCTGGGTGGCCCAGGTGCCGCTGTAAGCCCTCCATGACCCTGCGGCTTCTGGTAGCAGAAGATCTGAGATGGGTCTTATCCCGTAGAAGCTATTATAGTAATTCTAGAGAAATCCTGTGTTGTCTTAGTCTCAGCTGATCAGGGACCAAATCCATGGGGCTAAATTAAGGAAACCAGCTAAAGATATGACACTTCTGGATAATCCATTCATTCTGTATATCTGAGTCTTGCCTGCAATTCCTGAGCACAAACAGGTGTGTGTGTGTGTGCGCTGCTCTGTATTCTGCACAGTGAAATGATAAAAGCAAATGTAAAGTTCATTGTTAGAGATTTCTTAGTCATCTTTGACAAAACAAACTGGGATAAACTTTTTTTTTTCTTTTTTTAAGATTTTATTTATTTGACAGAGAGAAACACAGCGAGAGACGGAACACAAGCAGAGGGAATGGTAGCGGGAGAAGCAGGCTTCCTTGCCGAGCAGGGAGCCCGATGCGGGGCTCGATCCCAGGACTCTGGGATCATGACCTGAGCTGAAGGCAGACGCTTAACGACTGAGCCACCCAGGCGCCCGTGGGATAAACTTTTGAGTTATCTTCTAAGTTAATGACTAATAGAAAAGATCAACTTAGGCAAATGTTCTGGCTCCCAAGTGTGCAGTGGGGTTTAAACATTCTTTTTCTTTGCTTCAAGGATTTTGACTCTTTCTTCTCTGCAAAAGAAGAGAATATTATTTATTCATTTCTGGGTTTGGCTCCCCCTCCAGGCTCAAAGGTAAGCTTGAACACCCCACTGGGTCTCCATACAAGTCATAATAAATGAAGCTAGAAATCAGCATCCAAGACTGTTTAATAAATGATGATCTTTAAAATAACATAGTTTAAATATATTCCTTATTATGATGAAGTGTTACACATAGAGATATTGCAAGGTATTTACTAGAGCATGTTGTAAAACTATTCTTTTCATTTTTTTTTACTTTGTTTATACCTTTTTGTAGTAAGTCTTATGATACCCAAATCAAGAAACATTGTATTCAATTACCTTAAATAACACTAAGTAAATATGTAAAAATTTGAGTTCCCAGCTTGTGTTTATGAAATTATTTTATAATTATAATGTAGCTAATTTCAGTTAATTTTATAATAATATATCACCTATATTAATTCTTTCTATTTAAAATGAGTTGACTTTGCTTTTTTTAGAGAGAGGAAGGGTAAGATCCAGACCCAAGAACAAGATAAATCTCAACCTCTTTTTTTCTTCTGATGTTGTCTCATCTTTGATTACAGTTAGTTATGTCAATTAAACACAGAATCAGGCTAATAAAGCCAATATCCTGGATTTTCCTAATGGAGATCCCCGGGGTCAGTCCATGCACCAGCCACTTCTCATCCTTACTTCTCCCAAGAATCTCACACATGACTCTCCACAGATCAAGACAAGTACACATTAGTTTAATTCATGTATTTCTTAATTAATTTGTTTGCTTGTACTCAGCTTCATTTCAAAAGAGATTTGTGACGACTGAGTCCAGATTAATTCTCACTGTAGGATAAACAACAAAAGCTTACCTTATAGAGATGCATTTGTCTCAGAGGCGTGTGGCTGTGCTGTCTCTCATATGTCAGCATTCTTCAGGTAATGCCATTCGGGACGTCTTTAGTGCTCAGGTTAACATACGGAGGCCTTCTCCAAAGGCAACATGTAGATTTCACAATTGCTAATAAGGTTTTATATGAGGAAGAAAATCTTCCCTTTTAGTGAAACACCTTTCTGGTTTTGACCAACTTAAATGCAGCGCATTTCACACATCCTATTAACAGTTTAAGAAAGGCTATTAAATGCAATTCATTCTTTTTTATTTGGCATAGGAGTTTGATATGGGAGTTTTATTTGGTATAGGACTTTGTTAACTGGGTCATGTTAGTTTACTTATTACAATTATGGTGCCTTGATGTTAAGATACACTTCTTGGTGGAGGTACTCAGGTCACTTGTGTCTTGAGGATGGGAAGGAAAGGTGGAGGGAAGACTGTTTCAGGCAAAGGGAAGGGCAAGTGCAAGTCCCCGACGCAGGAAAGAGCATGGAAAGTTCTAAGAACTGCTACGAGGCCCACATTGCTGGAGGGAGGGGTGGAGGTACCACAGGAGGTGGGAGCTGCAGGTGGGCATCCCATGGGCCATAGTGATGCTCTGGATTCTATCTTACATGCAGTGGAGACATTGGAAGGGGTTTAAGCAGAGAAGTAATCTTATTTCCTTTTTGAAAACTCATTTTGGTCACTATGGGATGAATGGACTAAAAGGGTGCAAACTATCAGAATAGTACAGATGAGAAGTCATGTTGGGCTTCCTACCTTGGACCAGGGTGGTGGGATAGAAATACACAAAAGCGGGTGACTTTAGGGGCTATTTTGGAGGAAGGATTGGTAATACTTGCTGTTAGATTGAATGTGGGGTTGGGGATGGAATGAAGGATTGCTTCTGGTTGTTGGGTGAAGACATTCAATTTGGTGGGGGACCATATTTACAGGGGGATGTTAGGTTCGAATGAGACATCTAAGTGTAGAAGTGAGGTGGGCAGTTGCAGATTGATGTGTGTCTCACTGAGGTCGGGTTGAAGAGGCACCTCTGCGGTCTGCTAGCATGTGGATGGAGCGAAAGTGACGAGAGAGGGTTGACAGCAAGGAGGCTGGACTTGGAGGTGCTCCAAGCTTAAAGCTGGGTGGAGGATAAGCAGAGGCCACCCGAAGAGGCCAAGATGGAGAGTCTTCGAGTCAGGACGAGACCAGGAGCGAGTGGCATTAAGGCTGCCAAGGAGGAGCATTTTTCACAGAAGAGGGTCGAATGCTTCTGAGAGATTGAACCAAGTGAGGACAAATAAGTGACCATTGGCTTAGACAACATGGAGGTCCTTGGTGGCCATGACAAAAATAGTTTCTGAGGAAAGAGGAAGACAGGAGCCAGGTTGGGGTGTCAAAGGAGAACCAGCTTGTGGTGAGAAGGAGGGATTATACATGGTCAGTTATCTCTGGGGCATTTCCTACAGACAAGAGAATAGGGCAGCATTTTTATTTTATTTTTTTATTTTATTATTTATTTTATTTTAGAGAAGGAGAGAGCAGGAGCAGGGGTGGACGTGCAGAGGGAGAGGGAGAGAGAGAATCTTTACCAGGTTCCATGCCCAGTGTGGAGCCCAAAGTGGGACTTGATCTCATGACCCTGAAATCATGACCTGAGATAGTGACCTGAACTACAGCTGAATTGGATGCTTATCCAACTGAGCCACGCAGGTGCCCAAACATCAGGTTATTTTAAAGAGTGCCTGCTCATTCCTGCTGCTGAAACCATGGGTCATGGGTCACAAGTCGTGGGTGGAGGGTCAAGGTGCTCCACTCTGCTTGTGCCAGGTGTCCTGCTTTCTTGCTCCTGCCACCTGCTGGACGGACTCCTGCTACTTCTCCGTCCCCCTTTGGAGACCCCGGACCAGTGGATGGTGGAAGGATATCTAGATTTTACAACTGAAGACTCAGTAGGGATTTTGTAGACAACAAAGATCTTCCATTCCCTCCCCTCCCCTTCCCCTCCCTCCCCTCCCCTCCCCTCGCCTTGGCTTCCTCTCTTTCCTTCCTTCCTCCCTCCCTCTGTCTTTCTTTCTTTTCTTCTCTTTCTCTCTCCTTCCCTCCCTCCCTTTCTCCTCCTTCATTCCTTCTCTCTCTCTCTTTTTCTTTCTTTCTTTCTTTCTTTTCTATCCCAGGTCAATAGTAGTCTGGCAAAGCTTAGAAAGGAGAGTTTTCCTTTAACCTTTTATCCGTCAAATCCTTACACAGAGCCCCCTCTGCCCCTGGAGTCACAGTGAGCAGAGCGGCGGCCGAGGGATAGTGAGCCCCACGCCCTCTCCCTACTACAGCAGATCCTGGTATCACATTCTTTTTGTTTCTTTGCTTGTATGTTGTACTGTTGGTCACAATGATCACTTCAAATTCTCAGTCTAACAGTCAGTTAAATGGATGTATCCTAATTGACTTACTTTATTCCTTTGTTTTTTTATTCCTTTATTTTTAATCCTTACTTATTGTATCATGCACTCGTTTCTATTGTGACAGCCTCATAGCAGTCATTTCACTGGTTCACGTAATATTCTATCAAGTTAGTGGGCCATAGTTTTCTTTACTGTGCTTATATTTTTGAACACTTGTGGCTCACTTTTTTTTTTTTTTTAAAGATTTATTTATTTACTTGACAGAGAGAGAGGGAGGGAGAGAGAGAGATTACAAGTAGGCAGAGAGGCAGGCAGAGAGAGAGGAGGAAGCAGGCTCGCCGCTGAGCAGAGAGCCCGACATGGGGCTCGATCCCAGGACCCTGAGATCACGACCTGAGCCGAAGGCAAAGGCTTAACCCACTGAGCCACCCAGGTGCCCCTCACTTTTTTTTTTTTTTTAAATCATAAATAACTCCACAGTGATTGTTGACACAAAACATGTCTTTCTTTTGGAGTATTTCCTGAGGATACATTCCCGGTAGTGCTTTTAGTGAGACAAAGGTCCACGAGTGTCTTGAAATGTGCCTCCAGATCTCTCTCTGGTGGGCTGGGAACATTTACCCTGTGCACCCTGGTGTACCAGTTTCCCGCAAAGCCTGATGAGCGTGTTTACCCTCTTTGCTCTATTATCTATTATCTATTTGACAGAGAGAGACACAGCGAGAGAGGGAACATAAACAGGGGGAGTGAGAGAGGAAGAAGCAGGCTTCCTGCCCAGCAAGGAGCCCGATGTAGGGCTCCATCCCAGGACTCTGGGATCATGACCTGAGCTGAAGGCAGATGCTTAACTGACTGAGCCACCCAGGGGCCCCCCAATATGTATTTTCATTTCTCTTTGAAAAGACCGTTTCTTGACTATTAAAAAATTAACTTTGATCAAATTACTATGTGTGTCATATCATAAGGGACTGGTGGCGCCACAGGGATTATCACAACACGCAGGAGGCCTTGCCTCGAATGTTCTTTCTGGTTTGCTCTGCACAGGAGGCCCACAGCTGGCGCGAGTCCGTCTGGGGAGTGTGAAGGTGCTGCTCCGTGTTCTGGCTAGATTTGCAGAGTTGCTCTTGGGGAGCCTGAGGCCAGTCTGTCTCTTGATCCTTTATTTGTGCTGCTTCTGTTTTTTCGCATTTCTGGGAGATTTAAGGGTCCTCTTTTCAGTTTTGAAGATGAGATCTTTCCTTGTTATTTGTGCTGTGTGCTTGCTGGGCCCTCGGACTCTGCAAAATCATGCCATTTGGTTCTGGAAGGGTCAGGGAGGGCTACTACCTCTGCGGTGGTTCACTCCAGAACCTTAGTTCCAAAACTTAGTTTGCATGCTCTTTTCTTAGTTCTTTTAGGAATTGCCCTTTTTTGAATAGTGGACCTTCTGGACTACTTCTCCAATTTTCTAATCTTTTCACTCTTATTTTCCATGTTGTTGTCTTTTTTCTCCTTTCTGGGAGATTTTTTCTACTTTCTGCTCCATCTTCTGTTTTTTCCCCAATTGTATTTTACTTCTCACAAGGTGTGTGGGTTTTGTTTTGTTTTGTTTTGTTTTTGGGCGGCGGTTGTTTTGTTTTGTTTTCTTTGGCTACTCCCTTATTAAATAGCTTCCTGTGCTTGTTACACAGGTTCATTATTTTCCTTAACTCTGAGTTTATTAAATATGGTTTTTCTCTGTACTCATTTTCTTCAACTCTCTGCATTTTCTGTTTCTCTGTGTTCCCTTTCCGTTTCCTTTTTATTTTTCTGTAAGAGGTTTTCTAAGATGTCTGGGGACCCTTGATTATTTAAGAACAAGTTGCTAAAACATTGAATGGATGGTGTAGATCCATTGTCATAACTTCCTGTGTGGGAAGCTTTACCATGGGATGACTTAAAGGTGATTTGTTGGCTTTGTTGTTGTTGTTGTTCTTCTTCTTTTTTTGTTTTTAAAGATTTTATTTATTTATTTGACAGAGGAAGAGAGATCACAAATAGGCAGAGAGGCGGGCAGAGAGAGAGGGGGAAGCAGGCTCCCCACTGAGCAGAGAGCCCGATGTGGGGCTCGATCCCAGGACCCTGAGATCATGACCTGAGCCAAAGGCAGAGGCTTTAACCCACTGAGCCACCGAGGGGCCCCTGTTTTGTTGGCTTTCTCTTAGGGATCCTGGACTGAGGGCTTTTGCTGTTGGTTTAGGTGAACTTCTCTGGGGAAGACCTTCCATTTTCTGAGATGGTAGTGGCGATACTGGAGGTGATGGTGGATGTGAAGGTGATGATGGTGGAAGTGATAGTGAAGGTAGTGATGGTGGTGATGGTGGTGGATATGGTGGTGATGGTGTTGGTGACGCTGGAGGTGATGGAGGTTGTGGTTGTGGAGGTGGTGGTGCTGAAGGAGA
>CM053603.1:180518187-180564432 GCA_028646535.1 Procyon lotor
GTGGTTGTGGAGGTGGTGGTGCTGAAGGAGAGAGTGGAGGTGGTGATGGTATTGGCGACGCTGGAGGTGATGGAGGTTGTGGTTGTGGAGGTGGTGGTGCTGAAGGAGAGAGTGGAGGTGGTGATGGTGGTGGAGGTAATAGTGAAAGTAGAAATGGTGGATGTGGTGGTGATGGTGGTGGTGACACTGGAGGTGATGGAGGTTGTGGATGTGGAGGTGGTCATGGTGGAGGTGATGATGGTGGTGGTAAGTGGGGAGTAAATGAGTAAATCTGGTTGTCAGTGTTTTGGGAGCAAGTTGGGAAGGGGGATAGAAAGGTTTTGCTTTTCAAGACGCGGACTTCTCAGAGGTCTCTTGTCCTGGCTCTGGTTCCCCACCTCAACTGGCCTTAGGACCAAGAGGTCAGAGTCCCTCTGGTCCAACATCTGCAGAGACTAAAGCTGCTTATTTAGGAGTGGACAGTCACCTGCCATCCAGGGATGAGGAGGGAATCTAAATCTGCTTCTTATTCCCCCACATCCCTTCTTATAAGAAATCAGGACTTAGATTTTTTCTAATTATTTTCTAATTATTTTCATTTTTTTTCCCAAATACTTTTATTTTTTCAGTGTTACAAGATTAATTGTTCATGCACTCTAATTATTTTTCTAATTATTACTCAGCGGTTTCCTTTTCTGCCTTCAAAATTTGTGGACGTTATTTTTTATGCAGTAGCCTCTCACCTGTTCTTTTTGTCCTTGTAAGTTTATCCTTTAAAAGAAAATGTCTTTACTATCATGTCAGTGGGGTCCTGGGAAGAAGCCAAGGCAAATATATGCATTCAATTTCCCATGAATAACTAGAAATTACCTGTCATTTTCAAAGACCACAATATTCCCAAAAAGTCAGTAACAGGGGTGCCTGGGTGGCTCAGTTGGTTAAGTGTCTGCCTTGGGCTCAGGTCATGGTCCCGGAGTCCAGGTTGAGCCCCATCTTAGGCTCCTTGCTCAGTGGAGAGTCTGTTTCTCCCTCTTTCTGCTCCTCTCCCCACTCATACTCTTTTTCTCTCAAATAAATAAAATCTTTAAAAAAAGGTAAGTATCATTCTCTATTCTTCTATTAAGTCCTTTCCATTTGTCAGTTAATTCTAATTTACTTCTCAGTTATATAATGAAATTAAATGTTTAATTTTTGGTTGTGTTCTTAAAAACATAATACTGAGATGTAATTCAGATATCACAAAATTCACCTACCGAAAAGCATGCAGTTACTAGCTTTTTAGTAATTCACAGACTTGTGCAATGATCACATTGATCTACTTCCAAAACACTTTCATCAGTCACCCCCCAAAAACCCAGTACCCCTTAGCTATTATACCCCACCCCTCAACCTAAACATGCTCCCAGCCCTAAGGAACCACTGATATACTTCTATATAGGCTTTCCTCTTCTCGGCATTTTGTAGAAATGAAATCACACAACATTTTGTTCTTTCTGCCTGGCTTCTTTAAATTAGCATACTGTTGTGAAGGTTCATTCATTTTCTAGTGTGTGTCAGGATTTCTTTCCTTTTTATGAAGAATAATATCTATTGCATGGAGAGACCACATTTTACTTATCCACCTACCAGTCGATGAATACTTGAGTTGTTTTCATTTTTGGGCTATTATGAATAATGCTGTTATGACCATTTGTGTATCTTTTGCTTGATTTTATTTTAAATGGTACTATTTTGTATTATAGGCTGCTGTGCAGTAGAATCACTTATATAGTTTTAAAAATTCAGATGCCAGAGTTTTACTTTTGACCTGCTGGTTCTGAATTACTGGGGGGGAGGCCTGAGGATCTTCATTTAAAAAAAGTTCTTTGGTGGGGCACCTGGGTGGCTCAGTCGTTAAGTGTCTGCCTTCGGCTCAGGTCATGATCCCAGAGTCCTGGGATCGAGCCCCGCATCGGGCTCCCTGCTCGGCAGGAAGCCTGGTCTCCCGCTACCATTCCCTCTGCTTGTGTTCCCTCTCTCGCTGTGTTTCTCTCTGTCAAATAAATAAAATCTTTAAAAAAAAATTCTTTGGTTGATTGTGATGCACATTTCTGTTTAGCAACCACTAAACGAGGGACTCATTTAAATATTCACAAACGTCTGTCTCTCGAAAATGAATGTGATACCTTATTTGCTTTAGTTAAAAAGCTCAAACATTACAGAGCAACTGTGAGGTCACGTTGCTTCCTTCCCTCCCTGGAGACCATCAACATTGTTGCAAGATTGCAAGGTTCTTGTGTCAGAGTGGAAGAATGAATCTCCTGGACACAAAAGGGTGAAGTGAAGGGAAAGTTTATTAAGTGAAGATGAGAGCAGAAAGGAAAGAAGCTCTCTAGAGTGAGAGGGGTCCCGAATGGGTTGCCTCTAGTGGCAGTTTTTCATTGAAAACCTGTGGCCTTGAGATTCTTGTGCCATCTTGGTTTGAGCAAGGACTTTTTTTTTTTTTTTTTTGAAGTTTTATTTATTTATTTATTTGACATAGAGAGATCACAAGTAGGAAGAGAGGCAGGCAGAGAGAAAGAGTGGGAAGCAGGCTCCCTGCTGAGCAGAGAGCTCAGGACCCCAGGACGCCAAGATCCCAGGACCCTGAGATCATGACCTGAGCCAAAGGCAGAGTCTTTAACCCACTAAGCCACCCAGGTGCCCCTGAGCAAGGACTATTGATAACATCCTTAACAACTGACTTCTTTGAGGTCTTGTCATTTTCTATGACACATTGTAGCCGCCAGTTATCTCTCCTTCACTCTGGCTTAGTTTTCCCTGCCAAGAATAGTCTCAGAGCCTAGCCAGGGCCCCCCCCCCCTCCCTGCCTATACCTTAACCCTTTCCTTACTCAACATCATGAATTAAAAAAAAATTAGATATAAAACTATATATATAAACTGTATATTTATCTCCACGAGCAATGTGTATGTTGCTTTGTACTTTTAATGCCCGATTGGTATCACATTTTGTACAATGTTCTATAGCTGGCTGTTTAAAAAACAACATTATGCTTTGTGATATATCCTACTAATATACGTAAATCTGTTTCAGCCTCTGCTAAGTTTTATCTTGTCCCATTTAAAAAATATCTAATTTTAGTATTTATATCCTGCCCTGATTGTGCTTAAGTCTTGTCATATTGCATGAAATTCTCTTTAACTAAGTGGACGAAGGGGTTGGCTGTGGCATTATAAAACCCAGCCTAGAAAGAGCTAAGAGACCGTCCCCTCCAGATTCTTCTCTTCCCAGAGGAGGGGCTTGAAGCCCACGGGATTTACATGATCTCCACAGATACTCCGCTAATTAGCAGCACAGATTGTCCTAGAACCTCTGGTGTTGTCAGCATTGCTTGGATTCATAGGTGTTTATGCAGGCACACGTGGGGTAAGTCCTTCAAGTGTCCTTTGGGAAGACAGACATTTGATGATTTATGGAAATGATGTTATTTGTCTCAGTGTCACTTTGTAGTAAACAACATGGTGGATAAGTACCAGCAAGGAAATTAATCTGGCCCTAAAAATAGACACTCTTGACAATTACATAGACAATGTATGCTTATAAAATGATATTAAGTAGCATACTCAGCATTTTTGCTTTTGGAATATTGTTCTCATCTGAGGCAGGCTGTACGGGGCCAAGGATGAGGCCAGTTTTCCTGACGAGGGCTTTTCCAGTAAGCACTGGTTCCATAAAGACAACCGTAGTTCTTGAAAACCCTCTGGTCATATCCGATTAAATGAGCATCATCGTTAATAGCACACTCCAGGAAGGTCTTTGGTTGTATACCCAGTTTCCAGTTATGTCCTGACAACAAGGAATACACATTCTTAGGGAACCTAGGCAAAGAATTGTATTGCCACGAAACACAGAAAGACTTAAGAATTTTCAAGTTCCGAAGGGGTCAGGCAGAGGGACTATCACTTACAAATGTCTCATTTCAATGTACAAAAATAGTCTGCTACATTGTTGTGATTTATAAAAAGCTTAACGGGAAAGACGGAGGGTTTCCTTATACATCCAGAAAATAGGACATTAAAATAATATCAACAGTAAACCAAACAAAAACCATACTCGTCCTTCACTGATTCGTTCAGTTCTATGTAATTAATTCTCTTTCTGCTGGATCTGGGGTTGGTAGTCTCATGAATCCTGCTGCTGCTCAGCTGGAGTTCTGGAAACCCTGACTCCGTCCACTGGTATGGTCTCAATGATCTTTACGTGTTGCCATCAGAAGCCTATACCCCAAAATCCCTGGCATATAATCCTTCTCTCGGGGGCTCTGGGTCATTCTGTGTGGAAATGGAAGCAGTCTGGCTTGTAGTGGGCTGGGAAAGCTTTCAGGGAAGCAGCAGAACAAAACAGTATCTGGATGGCAGAAGACTTGAAATAACGGTGGTTAATTTTTTAACTGATATTTTTTGAAGGTAAAAGTCTTTATGGGGATTCTAACAAGAATAATGCACCCGACACGAAAATGTGGCAGTTTCTCTGGCATGCAAAACAAAGCAATAAAGTCAGTTCAAAGAGTTTTAGATATCTAGAAACATAATCACTAAGCCCATTTTCAAAGTTAGACAACATTATATCTTATTGGTAAAAAAAAATGGATGAATGGAGGAAAACTTCCGATATAATGATCCAGAAACATACTATACCATGAATATACCAAGCAATGTCCCATGAAAGATACTATGAATGCCAAGCACACGCTCACCATAAATGGTAGCAATAGATCAAGAATATCAAGTAAGGAGAATCAGTAGGTCTGGACTAGGTCCTAAACACCTACGTATTAATACAACTATATGAGTAGGTGATGGGAATTCCTAGGTGAAAACTACTGTGCTACAACATGCTAGATTGCAATGAAAGAAGTAAAGATATGATCAATTTGACACTTAAAGCAAATTACTGAAATTATGATTGATAACCTATACTGTGGTTGTCAAATGTTAGGCAAGGAAACACTAGGATCAATGTCTTTTTTTTTTTTTTTTTTTTAAGATTTTATTTATTCATTTGAGAGAGAGAGAGAGAGAGAGAGAGAGAACCTTCAGCAGACTTCCTGTTGAGCACAGAGCCCATCTTGGGGCTCGATCCCACGACCCATGAGATCATGACCTGGGTTAAAACCAAGAGTTGGACGCTTAACCACCTGAGCCACCGAGGTGCCCAGGATCAAGGTCTTTTATGCGTTATTTTGGTTAGGGAATATTATTAAGATATCAATGGCAAACATCCACTTACCTACATAATTAGATTTCCTCCGGCTGGGAGAGATGAGGACGGTCATGCCCACATTAGAGCATTACATTCACAGAGCGCTGTGGGGAGACTACATCTAGGGAGTCCTGTTCTTACTGCGGCCGTCCAGGGACATTCTAACATGCCCAACACAATGCTGCAGAATTTGGGGCTCCCTCTCTCCTCTCCAAGATTCTGTCCTCATTTCCTAGCAGCTTTAAGTTCTGTTTTCTGATTCTTCAGCTAAAAAACCCCTGAATTTTCTGTTGTGGTTTTATGACCCCGTAAGATTTGCTTATTCTCAAACTTAAGTCCCAGGACAGTAACTCACTCAGTGCCGTTGTTATCTTTCTTTTTTCTAGGTCATCTTAGCCATTTTTAAGTGTATAGTCCAGTAACGTTAAGTATATTCACGTTGCTATGCGAAAGATCTCTAGAAACTCTAGAAAACTGTAGAAACTCTAGAAAACTCTAGAACGTTTTCACTTTGCAAAACTAAAACTCTAGACTCATGCAACTCCCAATTTCCTCCTCTCCCCTAGTCCCGGGTAACCAACATTTTACTTTCTATTTCTACAAATTTGATCTTATTTATTTATTTATTTATTTATTTATTTATTTATTTATTTCTAAAGATTTTATTTATTTATTTGACAGAGAGAGAGCGAGAGAGGGAACACAAGTAGGGGGAGTGAGAGAGGGAGAAGCAGGAGCCCAATATGGGGCTCGATCCCAGGACCCTGGGATCATGACCTGAGCTGAAGGCAGATGTTCAATGACTGAGCCACCCAGGCACCCTTAAATTTGACTATTTTAGATATCTCATATAGTAGAATCAAATAACATTTGTCTTTTTGTGAGTGGCTTATCTTATTTAACATAATGCAATCAAGGTTCATATGTGTGGTGTTTTGAGACAGGAAAACTGTTCTTTTTCAGGCTGAGGGGCGCCTGGGTGGCTCAGTGGGTTAAAGCCTCTGCCTTCAGCTCAGGTCATGATCTCAGGGTCCTGGGATTGAGCCCTGCATGGGGCTCTCTGCTCAGCAGGGAGCCTGCTTCCCCCTCTCCCTCTGCCTGCCTCTCTGCCTACTTGTGATCTCTCTCTGTCAAATAAATAAAAAAAAATTAAAAAAAAAGTCTGAGTAATATTCCATTGTATGTATATGCAATGTTTTGTTCATTCACTCATTCATGGACATTTGGATTGTACCTACCTCTTGGCTGTTTTGAATGATGCTGCTATGATCATGGATATGCAAATAATTTTTATCTTTTTTTTTTTCTTAAAGATTTTATTTATTTATTTGACAGAGAGAAAGAGATCACAAGTAGGCAGAGAGGCAGGTGGGGGAGGGGGGCGGGGAGCCCAACAGGGGGCTCGATCCCAGGACCCTGAGATCATGACCTGAGCCAAAGGCAGAGGCTTAACCCACTGAGCCACCCAGGCGCCCCTCAGCCTGAAAAAGAACAGTTTTCCTGTCTCAAAACACCACACATATGAACCTTGATTGCATTATGTTAAATATGTTAAATTAGGGGCCCCCAGGCGCCCCTAATTTTTATCGGTCAAATGTCAAGTCCCTCTTGAATCTTCTTGCTTTCACTCATTTTCTTCTTATTTTTTCTTTTCTTTTGTTTGGTTGCTTATTTGTTTGTTTGTTTTTTAAAGTAGCTTCCACACCCAACATGGGGCTTGAACTCAGGACCCTAGATTAAGAGTTCCGTGCTTTACCAACTGAGCCAGCCAGGTGCCCCCATTTCTTTCTTTTTTTAATTCAGAATTTATAGTCATTATCGGTTGGAAGGTTGGGTTCAAAAGGAGATCACTTGGCTATAAGGGAATTCGAGTCGATAGTGGAATTGGATTTTAATAAGGATTGAGCCATATGTTATTTATGAAGGCATAATAAGACAATCATTTAAAGAAAAATTGAAATAAAGGAATGAGTATATAGCAGGCCTATACAAACAACAAGAAAGCTGGAGTGGCATTAATGATATCAGATAAAGAGGAATTCAAGGCCCAAAGCATTAACTAGGTGAAAAAGGTATTATATAATGAAAAGTGATAAAAATCTATGAAGAAAATAACAGTAGTCATGAATCTTTATGGATCATGCTACATAATAGTCAAATACACAAATACATAAATCAGAAATTCCTAGAAATAAAATGAAAACTTGTTAAAAACATTTTTTTCCCAAGATTTTATTTATTTATTTCACAGAGAGCAAGAGATCTTAAGGAGGCAGAGAGGCAGGCAGAGAGAGAGGAGGAAGCAGGCTCCCCACTGAGCAGAGAGCCCCATGCAGGGCTCGATCCTAGGACCCTGAGATCATGACCTGAGCTGAAGGCAGAGGCTTAACCCACTGAGCCACCCAGGCGCCCTAAAAACATATCTTTTAATAGATACTTTGTACTTATTACTTATTAGGTACAAATATAATTAGAAACTTATTTTAATAGATGTGTATAGGATATACATATGCATACTCACATGAGTAACAATATATTGTTAGATATTAGATATTAGATAGATATTAGGTAGATATTAATAAAATGTTTTCTTCCCTTATACTTATTAAAACATTTTCCACAGCTGTCATATAGTTAGTCAAAAAGAAAACCTTCATAAATTCCAAAAGGGCATGATTTTACAGAGTATATTCTTTCCCAAATACAGAATTACAACCTGAAAGAAAAATATCATAGAAACTTAAGAAATGACTATATACCATTTCAAATAACACCATATCCCAAAGAAAATAAAACGGATACTATAGGGACACCCAGGTGGCTCAGTTGGTTGAGTACCCAGCTCTTGATTTCAGTTCAGTTCATGATCTTGGGGTCATGAGATTAAGCCCTGCGTGGAGCTCTGTGACAGACATGGAATCTGCTCATGATTCTCTCACTCTCTCTCTCAAAAAAAACCCAAAAAACCCGATATGACAAATCATCAAATAATAAACAAGAGAAGTTATTTCATACCCAAGCCCCAATATATGGCCAAATCTCTACACAGAGTAAAACCATTACCTTTAAATACTCTTATAATTAAAAAACAAAGAAAAAAAATAAAAAAGAAAGGTAAAAACTTAATAAAAGTAATTAATTATAAGGAGGTTCCATGCCTAGTGTGGAGCCTGGTGTGGGGATTGAACTCACAACCCTGAAATCAAGATCTGAGCTGAGATCAAGAGTCGGACACTTAACTGACTGAGCCACACAGGTGCCCCTAAAAGAAATATTCAATTTAAATAATTAACAATAGGAAAATAAAATAAAAATGTAGGCAGTATGAACCAATAAAAGAAAAGCCAAATCAATTAAATACAAATGAGGGAGAAAGTGTGTATCTTTGTGCATATGGATATGCCTATGTACATATATGTATATATAATTTGAATAAATGTAATTTGAATACATATATATGTAATTTCATTATATATAATTTTAACAAAGAAATGAAATAAAGAATAAACCCCTGACCAGTTGATATATTACTTAGAATACTTTCAGTTTTACCTAGATCAATTCCTGTTATAAGTACAGAGGGGAAAAGTCTAAATAAAATGTTAGCAAACTATATTAATACAAAACAGGATTTAACATACTTAGTTGTGCAAACTGATTAATGGAGTAAACCCATATGTTTGCTTCCATAAATACCAACAAGATATTTGAAACAATTCTTCAGATATTCCTAGTTAAAACTAAAATGGATTAAAATATAAATAGAAGGAAACTAATTAAACATGATAAAAACCAGTTATCAAAAGGTAGCTGTGTCACAACGAATCATGATATGTCAAATCATTTCTATTACAAATTGAAGCAAGATAGGCATGCTTGTCATCACTATATTATTAAACTTTGTTTTAAAAGCTGGAGTTACTATAGTAATGTAGGGAAAGAAAAATTTTCTAAACTAATAAATATATTTAATGCTATTTCATTTTATTTTTTAAAGATTGATTGATTGATTTTAGAGAGAAAGCACAAGCGGGAGGGGCAGAGGGCGAGGGAGAGAGAATGTCAAGCAGACTCCATGAACCAATAAAAAGAAAAGCAAAAATCAATTAAATTAAACAAATGAGGGAGAAAGTGCCTTTCTGTAGGGCTTGATCTCAGAGCCCTGAGATCATGACCAGAGCTAAAACCAAGAGTCAGAAGCTTGGGGAGCCTGGGTGGCTCAGTGGGTTAAAGCCTCTACCTTTGGCTCAGGTCATGATCTCAGGGTCCTGGGATTGAGCCCCGCATCGGGCTCTCTGCTCAGCAGGGAGCCTGCTTCCCCCTCTCTCTCTCCCTGCCTCTCTGCCTGCTTGTGATCTCTCTGTCTGGCACCCCTACTTAGTACTATTTTAACCAAAAGATGACCTTAAAATTTATTGGAATAATAAATGTCTGAGAAGAGCCAAGAAAATTTAAAAAAAGACTTTGTGTAACAACTTGCCTTTCTGAATATTAAAATTCATATTAAAAGCTACACTCATAAACGCAGTATGTTGGCATGGGAACTGATAAACACATTCATGGGCATCTCTTGATAGTCGTATGTAGAATAGTGTATTAACAGATCCAAATATATACATAAAACTTAATAAGTGGCAAAACATCTTAATTAAATGGGAAAATGGTGGCCTATAAATAGTACAGATATACTTTGCTGTTTATCTGGATGAAAACAGAGCCCTACTTTACATTATATATAAAATTAAATTCTAGAGGGATTAAAGCTGTCGATGTTCTTAATATAAAATAACGGCACTACATTTCAGATAATAAAAATTAGATAAATCTATTTTATGTAAAAGGCTAAAAACTGAAAAATACAAAATTTATAAAAATTTATAGACTAAACATAAAAGCTGTAACCTGGCAAAGAGCTAGTATTTCTGTTATATAAAGAACCTTCTCTGGGTTGTGGACAATGGGGAGGGTATGTGCTATTAAGTGCTGTGAAATGTGTAAGCCCGAAGATTCACAGACATGTACCCTGGGGCAAATAATACATTATATGTTAATAAAAATTAAAAAAAAAAAAAAGAACCTTCTAAAATTGACAATACAAGACAAACAACTCAAGCAAAAAGAGGCAAACATATGAAGGCAGGTAGCTGGACAGGAAATTAAGTGGCTAAAACTCATGAAAAATAGGCTTTTCTCTTCTAGTAATTAGGAAAATGTAAATTAAAACAAAAATAAAATTCAATATGCTCCCCAGTGTTTTGGCAGAGATCAAAAAGAGCTATCATCTTCATTGGTCATGAGGATAAAGGAAAAGAGAACGTTCATTTATTTACTATGGAATATGAATTGCTACAGTTTCTTTTTTTGGAAAGAAATCTAATTTAAAAAACTCCATCATTTGATACAGCTTTATTATAAATTATAAACATATAAACTCTGAAAAACCGTCAGCTGGGAAATATTTGAATAAATTATATACTTAATATTTAACAGATATTTTGTGTCTATGGTTTAGCTGCCTTTGAAATAAAGGTAATTGCTTTCCTCCCAATTTTATTGAGATATAATTTACATGTAACATTGTATTAGTTTAAGGTGTGCAACATAAAGATCTGATGTATGTATATATTGTGAAATGATTACTACAATAAGTTTAGTTGATATCCATCACCTCACACAGTTACAACATTTTTTCTTATGATGAGAAAATTAGTTTAATATTTTAGAAGGTTGGCAACTGTGGGTAAGTCCAAAGAGCATGAAGTAGGAGGTGTAGACCTAGCCCCATCCCTAACTTGCAACGTGATGCTTTCTGCCTTGATTTTCTCATCTCTAAAGTGTGAGTGGTAGTAACCATCCTACTTATCAGGCTACAGTGTTATTGTAAAGATAGAACAAAGGATGAAGACAAACATAATTTGAATAGTTAAGAGATGTTGAAATGTAAGCTATTATCCTCAAGAAAATTCTCAAACATTCTCAATTTATATGATGCAGGTGACAAAATCATCTGAGGAAGCATCTTCCCTTCCCAATGGTGACGTAGGGGGAGAGGTACAGAGCAGTGCAGAGGGAAGAGTTAGTACCTTGAACTATCTTCCTCCCTGACTACCTTCCTCCTCTACTTGGTTCTCATTTTTCTGTCATTCAACTCTACATAGATAGAATATCTTTCTTTCTATCATCTATCATCCATCTATCCATCCATCTACCCATCCATCCATCTATCCATATATTTATTCACTATCTATCATCCATCATCCATCCATCCATCCATCATCCATCCATCCATTCATCCATCCATCCATCATTCTTCTGTCCATCATCTATCCATCCATTATCCATCCATCCATCCATCATCCTTCTGTCCATCATCCATTCATCCATCCATCATCCATCCACCCATCCATCTATCCATCACCCATCCATCCATTCATCCATCCATCCATCATCCATCCACCCATCCATCTATCCATCACCCATCCATCCATTCATTCATCCATCATCCATCCTTCTATTGTCTCTCTCTCTCTCTCTGTCCTCTATCATCTTTACTTACTCTCTAAAATGATAAAGCCTGCCACCACTCAAGCAAGAGGAAACAAACACTACCTAAATATAAAATCCTTTGGAGTTCTATTCATAAACCTTAAATGGGTGAATTACAGCTCCTCATTAGTGTGTTTATCTCTCTACCACTCAGATGTATTGACCTACAATAGCAGGTCCAATGAGCAATATGGTTGGGTGGTGATTCTATACCCCAGTAGCAAAGTGACCAAATAAATAGGAAGTCTGTTTGCTTTGTTTATATACTGTGTATCAAAATAAGAAAACTGTAGCATGTGTGGTTTGGTTTTTCCTTGAAAGCTTATCTACGGTTAGTGATACCTTGGGTTTGCTTTACAACCAGGGAACAGAGAAGACTGAAGAGAGTGGAGAAAATGAGGCACAAGAAGAGGACAACGAAGATGCGGGCAACCTTGCTGAATCTCAAGAGAATGTGAGTGTTTGCTTTTTGCACCATGGTTTCCCTGGTGCATTCCCAGGTCAACAAGCATTGCAGCACCTTCCAGGTGCCAGGACTCTTCCTGGGCACACGGAAGTGAGCATGGAAGCCAGGAGCCGAGGGTTCAGCCAGGGAGGGAGAAGGAGGAAGTGTTCACTACTACAGTCAAGGCAGGTTGAGGACTAAAAGAAAGCCAGAGAAGGATCCTGAACCCAGGCCTGGAGGGACAGGCTAGACAAGGCTTTAATAATCTGTAGTTGTGTTGTTAGGGTTAGATTAGGTTCAAGTTCTTCATAAAAAAAGGGACCTTATCCCTTGGTCATGAGTAATGATGGATTCTCAGCAAACGCCTGCCAAGAGCATTGCCTACTGGGGACACAGAGGTAAGGGGGTGGGACATTTTGTGGGAAGCCAATGGGAGCTGGGGATAGAGAAGGGGCCTTGGGGAGGGAAACCCACAGTGAGTTCAGATCCAATCATGGGAATACTTGCTGCTCCAAGGCCTGTGATCTAATTCTAAATGAGTCTCAACTCAGGGGCCCCAGGAGGCATCTGGGAGGGATCTAATCTAATAATCTAATAACAATAAAACTAGCAGACTGTATTTCTAGAGTGGCCAAGCTGAGAGCATGGGGGATCAGATGGGCCACTTAGTCATGGAATTCTGAAAATATAGCTGGGAAGCCAGGTAAGGAGAGACGGTGGTGCTCAGGGAGCTGAGCGTGTGGGGTTGCGAGCATCGGGCTGAGCCCCCCTCAGAGTTTCGGTGGTCGCAATGTGTGGGGCCAGTTGTAACAAACACTTGTTTACAGAACCACGTGGTTTGCATTTTTACCTATTTATGATTCTTTTTTTACTTATTTATTGATTCCAGGAGAGGTGTAGATACCTTTTAAGATGGTCTCTCATTCCCAGCAGATGGAATGTGGTTAGAAATGGCCCTAGGGAACCGTGCTATGGGCGTGTGTGGATGGGCGTGGGCATCAGTTGGTTTGTATCTTAAGGAATTTAAATCTGGAGGGGCCAGGGCGGTAAGTTCCTCATATTTAAAGATGGCTATTTCAACGTGTTGATAATTTAAGACTCTTTGAAGTCTTTTGTTTGGAAGAAAGACAGGATCGTTAATCCTAACCTAGAAGTTAGATGGAGTTTCATGGCAGCCTGTATCGTTCAGAAATAATAAATTTTAAATTAAATATAATGGCAATCTCATTACTTTGTCATTTAAAAATCCATGTTTTTATAATATAGACTTTACAGGAATTGCCTAGTGCCTTCTTACAGTATTATCGATTTATCCTTTTTGAAATCCAGTTTGCTTCCTGTAAGACAGAGAGACAAAGAAACATTATACCCCAATCCCTTTCTCCCGGGGATCCAGAGGAAGGTACCATTTTCATAACTACAGCAAAGATGGGTCTGCTTCCCCTTCTCAGCTACTGTCCAGGGAGGTGGTAAGCCATCAGGCCTAGGGTTCTCTTTGTCAGTATTTTTTTTTTTTTTTTCTGAATTGAGAACCCTTTACAAAGTAAATTATAATCCTGTGAATCCTGATAGGAATGAAAAAAAAATCAATTTTATTTTTTTTGCCTGGGCTCTGATGAAGAAATGACCAAGTAAAAGACATTTTAATTTTAGATGACTGTATTATTCACATTAATGATCAAACTCATTTTTAACCCTTTAATAATATGCTACATAAAGATAGATTCTGACTTTTTCCCATTTGACAAGTGCTCCATGGTCTTTGACTTACTTTAATTCAGTTATATAAGAAAGAAACCCCGTGATTTGTCAGTGGGCATCCCAAATGACATGATAACACGATTCGCTTTGGGACTGAATATATAGGAAAATGGACTGAAATTTGAAAAGGAGACGGAACTATCTGACATTGTGAATGGTTGCATCTTGTTCTTAAACAGAACCTCCCATCTGTTCAAATGGTCTTGGGTTTGTTCTTATTTCATTCGTTCATTCATTTAGATTTATTTGTTTATTTGAGAGAGAGGAAGAGAGAGTGAGCGCACGAGGGAGGGGCAGAGGGAGAGGGAATCTCAGACTCCCAGCTGAGCGTGGAGCCTCATGACCCTGAGATCATGATCTGAGCTGAAATCCAGAGTCGGAGGCCCAGCCGACACAGCCGCCCAGGTGCCCCTTAGGTTGGTTTTTCAGGGTTAAGATGGGAAGGCCACCTAGGCTATTTGTCATCACACCTTTTGACCTGCGGTGCACTCAGGCTTAGGTGAATTTGTAACCATCGGAGAAGCTAAGCAGATTTCTGGGTCTTACCTCTTCAAACATTGGTTTTCAAAGCACCAGGCGCATCCTGGGAGACTCTGCTAGGTCTTACAGCTCAGATCAATCTAAAAAGCCAGAGCTTTTTAAGATAAAGCTCTGGCTCTGTTGAATACCGCCTGGAGGAGATTTCATGGAGTCTCTGCTCCTCCCGGCCAGCTGTTGTTTGAGTAGCAGGGCTCCCTCTGCTCCCTCTGTGCCGAATAGGAATCCTGGTCCGTGGGCCTCCATTTGGGTCCTCAGCCATGTGGCAAGAAGGTAAACTTCTTCTGTTTGTCTAACAGCATGATGTCTGCTTCAGGCCTCTACCCCATGCTGGCGGGACCTTCCACCGGGGTGAGGGGCTGATGGGCGCCGGCGCCTCGGCCGGGTCAGGCCCTCCGCCTCTGATGGAGCACGGCCGCTGCCCCTGGGTTCAGTGTCCCTCCTTCTGCCACTCTGTCCCCACTCTGGCTGCTTCCGCCAAGACAACTCCAAACCTAAGCTCCAAGCCCCCCTTTATAGGGACCGTCGAGATTCATCGCCCCTCCTAGCTGGCCCAGGGAACTAAAAAGCAAGGCGTCTACTTTCTTCCCTGGGAGCCCGGAACCACCAGCAACCCGTGGCTCTCTTCCTGGAGTGTGTGTGTGTGGGGGGGGGCTGTAACTCTATTCCCTGTCCCCAGTGTTGTGTGCTAAAGAGAACCAGATGTCACTCATGCCCTGGCATTCAGCCACACTATTTATGACAAAGACTCCGAACATGTTTTCACCTTTCATTCTGGAATAATTACAGACGTACAGGGACATCATTTGGAGTCCCGTGAGCCCTGCACATGGTGGCGCCCGGGGCTAATGTCCCTGCTGGCCACGGGACAGCGTGGACACCAGGACGTGACGCCGCCGCCTCTCTGTGGGACAGACTACAGAGCCGACTCGGGCTGCACCATCATCTCAGACCTTTCCTTTGTGGGTTAAGAAGTTTTCCAGTGTGCAGTGGTAGCCACTGCCTCCGGCCTCCGGCAGCGATAAACCGAGGGACCAACCGGCTAAGGAAACGTCTGAGGCGTGGGCTTGTTCATCTAACTGTTGCGCGTGCTCACTCAGGACGTACTCGGTGCCTTTTTGTTTTAGTTCATCTTATTTTATTTGTTTATTTATCTTTAAAAATATTTTTAAAATTTACTTGAGAAAGACCCAGAGAGAGCTCAAGCATGAGCTGAGGGAGGAGCAGAGGGAGAGGGCGAAGCAGGCTCCCCCCTGAGCTGAGCAGGGAGCCCGACATGGGACTCGATCCCAGGACCCCAAGATCATGACCTGAGCCGAAGGCAGACACTTTACCGATTGAGCCACCCAGGCGCCCCTTTGATGCCATTTTAATGCTGAGAAACATTTATCTAAGAATATCACCCTTGGTTTAAAAAACAAATCCGAGATGGAGACAGAGACCGACACCTCCTGGAATGCAGCGGACCTCCCCTGACCCTGACCCAAGCGTCCCGGCTCTTAGATGCCAAGATGTGTCTTACCCACGTGCTGCGGGGTTCGGGGCATTTGGGAGGCAGGATGATGAGCACTGGGAAGACTGTTCCTTCACACCTGAGAAATCTCCTCTGTTGCTCCAGACCCTGGTAGAGAGGGGACTTTGTGGTCGCCTTCTTTGCTGACCAGGGAGGGACCGGCAGGGGGGCGGGGGGAGGGCTAGGGAGGAGGGGCAGACATTGGTTTAGGTCTTTGAGGAGCTGCTGAGTCTCAGGCCGGGTCCCTGCGGTGCCGGAAGATGGAGAGAACCGTGCCTTTGTCCCTGAGATTTCCAGCCACTCGGAGGCCACCTGCCCTCCGCAGGTCACTCTGGGCTAGCCCTCGGCTTCCTTCCACACCAGCCACCTGTCCTAACCGGCCACTGCCTGACATTCACCACAGCCGACACCTGTCCCTGGTCCTGGCCGCCTGCCACCACCGCGGCCTGCCTCGCTGGCTAAGTTCCCAGCCAGGATAGCTGCCGGGGAAGGTTCTAAGACTTTCCACGTCGGAAGCTTCCCCTGACTATCTTCATTATAGCAGCAACAGGGTAAAATGACTTGAGGTTATGGCTTTGTCGACTGAATGATGCATAGCCTAGCCTAAGATTTGCAAGAGCTTAGCCCAATGAACCATGTGATCATAACGATTGTACAAAACAAAACAAAACCTTTTTGCTGGTGTAATTATTTGCCAATCATAAAGGTCCGTCTCAAGCATTGAATATGGACGACTTTTAAGGTTCTACCCAATTCTGATGTTTTATAATTCTGTGAGCTAAAGATGGAAGTTTAAGTTCTATTTCCATTATATATCCCCCTCCTCCTATGAGGGATTCGAGCCAGAAGTAGCAAATATAAATGCGTCCATTCAACGTGTTGTTAGCTTGTGCTGCCACCTGCTAGCAGGATTCTGGGGATGGGGACAGAGCAATGAAAATGACAGAGTCCCTGCCCCCCCAGAGCTTATTTTCCAGGAGAGCTGGTGATGGTCACATCCCCGGTTCTTCAAAGCATTCTTGATTTTTTTGGTGGGTAAATATTTCTATAAATATGCTGGGCAATTACTTTCCCCATTTAATGTCTCTTTTAAGAAATTAAAGTCAATTCAGATATTGATAGAGAGTCCTTGGTCCCTTGGTAGTTGCTGCTGGCTAACTTGTCAAAGCTGAGGCTTGCATTGATTCCTGTGGGACCCCCTCCCCCCGCATCCTCCAGACTTGCTCTAAGGATAACCCCATACTTGTCAGTGCCTTTGCTTCCCCTGAATGCAGTTCATACAGATAATTGAATTTGGAAAAACATGAAACTCTACATAGCTGATAATCCTCTGTGGCATATTTTAATTTGATAGCATATGAATAAGAGGGAAATTAATGTTCTTAGAGATCCAAACAGTTGTTAGCAGAGTATATGTTCGTTTATCTGGCCGCTTAGCACATTTACTGAGCTTACACCTCGGTTCCAGACAGGGCCTGGATCGTGGAGATCCAAAAATGAATAAAGACACAGGTCGTGCCCTAAGGAGTACACAGACCAGTCAGGGAGACAGATAAATGATGGTCATGGGAACAGATGAAGGGATCCCGTAACTCAGCCTTATGGGTCAGGAACGTCTTCCTTGAAAATGTTGTTTTAAGCAGTGTCCTAGAAGGTGGCCAGTGTAAGAAAGTAGCATGTGGTCCATGTGGCTGAAATAAAGAGTGGTGAGGGATATGGCGGGGTGTGGGGGGAAGCAGGGGCCCAATTGTGATGGTCTTCCAACCATCCTCAGGATAATGGATGGAAGTTTCTTAAAAACATGGAAGTTTTTCAACACGAGGGAAACATAGTAAGATATGTTGTGTTCTGGGACAACATCCCTCGCCACAGTGTGGAGAACTGGCTGGAGATAAGGAAGACTAGGGTGTGTGCCCCATGAGAGAAGCTGGGGGTCATGGAAGGGAGGGCCCAGGCATGGGCCAAACTGGGCAGTCCTAGAGAGGTACGCTCAACACATTGCTGAGAAACCAACAAGTGTGGGCCTCTCTTTTCTTAGACATTCTTTTAGCATTGAAAGTTGGTGTGTTGCCAGTAGTGATAGGATTAGTTGGGAGGTTCTCCATGCTGGGCAGACCTGTGGGGCTGCTTGGCCTGGCCAGCTGGAGCAGCCTTTCAGCTTCTGTATTTTCTCTGCCAGCCTCAGAAACCTGAGCGTATACTTCCAGAACTGGCCGAGAACATGGGGCTGCAATGGGGGCTGTGGTGGGTTCTTATCACCCACCTTCCATGATTTTACCTTTTCTGTTTCTGATCTGGAGACATAGCATGGTAGGTAGAGTAGGAATTGCACTGATTCAGGGACCAGGAGCCTCAAAGCCAGTCCCGATTGTGTTGCTTACTTGTCTTCTGACCTTTGGCAAATTACTTAATTCTCTGGCCATGGTGACCCCCTCTGTCCAAAGGGGGTTGGAGTGAGAGGCTATGGGAGTGTGAGATTGCTTTCAACTCCCCGGTGCAAGATTCTATGAGCTCACTGCCTGAGTTGTAAGGCATGAGGAATTTTAGGGACTGCTCCCTCCACTTATAATTAAAGGTATTCTAATACACTGGCCCCACAGACACTTATAGGGCCATTTTGGGAAGGGCTAGAAAAATTCCTGTTTCCTTGCATTGTGGGAGATATAGCCTGGTCCTATTGCTTTGATCCAGGGAAACAAAAATTCCAGTGGGCTGGTAGAGTGGAAACCTGTTTGAAGTTGGGTTGGCCTCACCCTCCCCTACCTTGCAAATTTCTTTCTTTAACCAGAAATCAGTGTTTAAATATTAAATGGTTCAGAAATGTTATTATTTTGTTTTGATGGAGGATAAGTTTTTGACCTGCTTTTATTTACTGGTTCAAAGCTGAGGTAAAGTCATACTGACAAGGACATAAAGTCGGAAAAGACATAATTTTGTTCAAATTTTCTAATTGCTTGCATGAATGGTCTGATTTTTCCCAGATAGTGCTACAGATCTGCAATAATCTTTGGATATTAGACAGTATTACTAATGATTTATATTTTCTCGGGAGTAAGAGTGGGGAAAAATGTCTGTAATCTCATTCTAAGGGCTTCAAATATAACACGTGAAATAAGTAGGCATCACTTAGTTATCACATCTTTGCTACTTATAGATTTTATCAATACATTAATGTCTTTCATTTTGATGAAAATGCATCTGTTTAATTTTTAAATATATTTGTAAAAATTTTATTTATTTTTGGGGCACCTGGGTGGCTCAGTGGGTTAAAGCCTCTGCCTTCAGCTCAGGTCATGATCTCAGGGTCCTGGGATCGAGCCCCTCATCGGGCTCTCTGCTCAGCGGGGAGCCTGCTTCCCCTCTCTCTCTGCCTACTTGTGATCTCTCTCTGTCAAATAAATAAATAAAATCTTAAAAAAAGTTATTTTTTATTTATTTTAGAGAGAGAGGGAAAGAGAGTGTGGGTGGAGGAGGGGCAGAGGGAGAGAGAGAGACAATCTCAAGAAGACTCAGTGATTAGCATGCAGAGCCCAACGAGGGACTTGATCCCACAACCCCTAGATCAGTACCTGAGCCGAAATAGTCAGACGCTCAACTGACTGAGCCAACCAGGTGCCCCTGTTTGTGTAATTTTTAGATTCAACTTAAAACTTATGTAAATTCTTCTATTTTTTTAAAATTTCCACTTACGGACCTAAGGAAGAGGCAGGAGAGACAGCGACAGAAGACATACAGTGGCGTATTTATTTAACAGTGGTGCTTAATAAAAACATCTTTTAGGTCAGAATGTGGCTTGTTCTTCGTGACACGAAGAAGCCGATGCAGCCTGCATCCCCGAAAATCCTCCATTAGCTTGCTGAGAAGAGAACTATAGCAAGTTGGAGGTAAATTTATCAAAGCAAGGTGGATGGAGAAATAGGGCATGGCGGCGCCCCTTCCCGGGCCCCTCGGTGGTGGTGTTGTCTGTGCAGTCGGTGGGGCTGGATGAGGTCATGTTTCCGTTCTTCCCTCCCCCTTACTGCACAGTGTGCATTGTTAATGCAGCTTGCATGGGGCTTAGCAGCGTTGTTTGGATTGTCTCTTATTCACCTAGTTGGTGGGGGAAAGATTGCCTTCTGATGGTCACGGGGATGGCCGACACATGGGCACTGACACTGGGCAAATGAGATTGCTGGCAGTTTAGGACATATTCTCAAAGCCCAAGGGATGAGGACATCAACACAGTGCAGGGACACTGGGGGTGCCCTTGGGACAGTGTGAACAGTTGGAGGGTGGGAGGCAGGTATCACGGTATCACGAAGGCTGAGTGTGCCCTGTGATTGGCTTGTTGGAATAATTCCAGGGGAAAGGCGGGCACTGTGCCTGGTCCCTCGGTAAAGCAGACTGCTTGGGCAGGAGACCTAATCTTTGGCCAGTGCTTAGGCCATTTCCAGCCTTCCGGATTTTACCGGATGTCCAGATAGCACGTAATATCGAGTCAGATTTGGATGTGGCACTACAACTATGTATCATAGAAGTTCAAACACGCAGCTCATCTTGAAGCGTCCGGAAGATACATGACATTAGGAAACCATAGCATGGCTCCCGTGGGAACCTATCCAGGGAAAGCATGACTAATTTGGGAAGAATTTCTAACTTGCCCTCCTCCAACCTGGAGGTTATATTGGAACAGTGGTTTTCTCACCCACTTGTGAGCCATAGAGCCCCAGGAGCCTCCTTCCCATGACCGGTGAATGAGACCCTGTAGGGCTTGGAGCAGCAAGCCTGCAGTTGTCCAATAGAGCTGAGGTTGAGAGTCTGTCTTCCCTGTAGGAGGCCAGGATCGAAGGGGCTGAGAGCTCACAGGGCAAGAGCCTCCGATTCCCTGTTGGGGCACAGCCTTCCTCTCAGCCATCCTCCTGTGGCCACAGGAGAGAATATCCACTGACAAGAGAGAAAAGGATCATAAAAGAATTAAAATTAAGGATGTAAAGGAAACATATACGTTCAATGAGATAAAGAATTTAAAAAAGAAAAGCCTTCTATGAATAAAGGTAGAATAGGAAGAACTTAAATATAAGGGAATCAAATGTCACAGAGATAGAAGGTTAAGAATCGTACAAAATAAGTAGGCAAAAATTAAGAGTACCGAGGATATAAGATTTAAAAGCACAGATAAAGTTTTAAAAGAAGAACTAGAGGGGCTCCTCGGTGGTGGCTCAGTCGGTAAAGCCTCTGACGCTTGTTCTCAGCTCAGGTCTTGATCTCAGGATCGTGAGTTCAAGCCCCTCGCTGGGCGTGAAGCCTACTTAAAACCAACAACAACCAAAGAAAAACAAAATAAAACAAAACAAAAGCGCAACTAGAAAACAGTATTAAAGCTATTAAAGACACATTTAAGGAAGTAAGATTTATCCTCTGTAATGTAATGTAACCTATTACTGCTTTGGCTGACAAGTTGGCTTGTAGAGTCTATGCTTGAATAATAACGAACATCCCAAGGTACAAAGGAAGACCTCACATCCTATGTTTGGAACTGAAGGTGGTTTGACCGACCGAAGAAGTCACTTCAAATGCTAAGTTGTAAAACACAGAGGCCTAGAACTTTAACTTGAAATATATACACATATACTTACTGCTAGTGTTTTTGATACAGGACAAAGACTATTCCTTTAAATAAGAGTTCAATGATTAGAGTTACCTGCTGTCCTTTTAACATAAATGTAACTCCTTTGTGTAGAAATTAGTTTTGGCTTCTTTAAAATAGATCAGAAATTTGAAGATGCTTACAAAGCAAGCTAGGTGCGTAATCTGAGTTTTGTGAGACCTCCTTGGTAATCTCAGCGTTTTTGACACCTCATTTGATGATGAGTTTTTAAGGTGATTTACATGCATGCACTAGGTCTTTCCAAAGCATTCCGTTAAGTTCATATAGAAAAAAAAATCCTTTCATCTTCCTATTTCATCGGTTTCCATGATATTTATTTAAATGTGGTGCATGAACAACGCATCTTGGAACACTGAAAAAATAAAATAAAATTAAAAAAATGAAGTAATTACAATTTGACTCTAACTTGCATGCACAAGTGTGGGAACAAACATACCCCCCGTCCCCCCGTCCCCCTGTCCCCCCCCAGAAAATGAAGGCCAAACCTACTCCTTATGAGTGCTCACCATACTCTGGTTATCAATCAGTGTGATTTATGGGAGGGAATAGAGATGCAGTGAAGATTCTCAAAGTGGGGTTCCCAAGGCAACAGCAGTATCCTCACCCGGGAACCTCTGTAAATGCACATTTTCAGGCTGGGCCTCAGATCTCCTGAATCAGAAACTCTGAGGTGCAGCCCAGCAAACTGGGGGTTAGCAAGTTCTTCAGGTGTTTCTGAAGCCCCATCAAGTCTGAGAACCACTGGATGAGAATACAAATTCTAGGTAACCCGAGGTATTGGTGGCAGGGTAGAGGGGGAGGCGGAAGCCAATTTCAAGAACTCCTACTGTTTCAAGGCTCATTGTAAAAAGTCCACCTAATTACAAAGACAATAACGTTTGTTTTATACTATGAACTTGTGTTTAGTAAAAAAACCAAAAAACAAAAAATCAAAAACCCCCAAATCCATAATTTTCTTTTGGTGATTGAAGTGAGTCGCAGGAAATGAGAAGGGGGAAAGAGACCCCAGACCCAGGGAGGTCTGTAACTCCGCTCAAGCTTTTTACAGATGAATCCTCTTCTTTCCCATTCTTTTCCTGCTTGTTGAAATGTTCTAGTTCTTCCTGTTTAGTTGTGAAAGCTTCCAAGAAGGATCTTTCTCTTGTTTCAGAAATTTTGTTTTGCTTCCTAATTAGCACTGGGGGAGGGACTTCATTATAAGGCATTTAATGATAATTTCACTAATTTAGCCCTGCAAAGGCAGCATGTGATTTCTATATTGCCGCCAATGCGCTACATGTCCAAATGAGGCAGACTGAGATTCTTGCTTGTTGAATCTGTGGCTTGTTAGCTGGGTGTTGGGGGAGTTTTAAATTTAAACCCTCACAGGGATGGAATCGTGTCCGTGTGTAGAGGAGTCAGCTGAGACAATGTTAGTGGATTCTGAGGGCAGGTCTGAAGGGATATTCTTACATTTTCCCTCGTATCCCAGTCCCTCACGTGAGCTGATGCTCAGCGACTTTCACTGAGTTCCCAAAACCAAGAGTTTTAGGAATATTGTGAATGAATGTTTTTTGATTAATTGTTTCAAAATGCTAGTCAGCTCAATCAAAATGAGAACTCAAGGGTAGGGAGAGTAATTTACCAAAAATCACCAAATGTATTGTCTCAGTGTGCCTTCAAGTCCTTTGTGGATGAAGGTCATCAACATTAAAGAGGGTCCCAAAGGTCAAAAGAGATTCCCCTAAACAAATTCTTTTGTTGCTTTTTAAAATTAAAAATAGTTCATGATCAGGGTGCCTGGGTGGCTCATTCGGTTGATCATCAGACTCTTGATTTCTGCTCAGGTCATGATTTCAGAGTCGTGAGATCGAGCCCTGCCCAGGGGCGGAGTCTGCTTGTCCCTCTACCTCCCCCCACCCCCTCCTTCTGTGCATGTACCTGCTCTCCCTCTCTTGCTCTCTAAAATATATAGATAAATAAAATCTTTTTTTTTAAAGATTTTTTAAAATCTTTTTAAAAGATTTTTAAATCTTTTAAAACACATCACACATACACCACACAACACACACTCACCTACTACACACATAATACACACAACATATGTGTGTGTTATTATGTTACTTCTTAACATAATAGTAGACATGTTATTGTTATTGTCTACTATTATGTTAAGTAGTTTAAAAAAATAAAACACAGCGAGAGAGGGAACACAAGCAGAGGGAATGGTAGCGGGAGAAGCAGGCTTCCCGCCGAGCAGGGAGCCCGATGCAGGGCTTCATCCCAGGACCCTGGGATCATTACCTGAGCTGAAGGCAGATGCCTAATGACTGAGCCACCCAGGCGCCCCTAAATAAAATCTTTTAAAACAAATAGTTTATGATATAGATATTTAAAAATATTTATTTATTTATTTATTTTTTAGAGCAAGAGAGAGCAGGAGCAGGGAGGGGCCGAGGGAGAGGGAGAGAATCTTAAGCAGGCCCCATAGCTAGCATGGCCATACTTGGGGCTTGGTCTCATGACCCTGAGATCATGAATTGAGCTGAAACCAAGAGTCGCATGCTCGGTTGACTGAGGCACCCAGGCACCCTAGAAATAGTTCATGACTTCATAAAAAATTTAGAAAATACAGATAAAAAAAGAGGACAAAAATAGTTTACAGCCCCATTACCCAGAGATAGCCACTAGTTACACACACACAAACACATACACACACACACACACACAGACACACACAGACATACAATCAAATCTTGATGAATACTCTTTTGTAATCTATTTTCATTCATGAATTGTGTGTATGTTATTTTGGGGGGGAAGGCGGTAAATATAGATCTGCTTCATTATTTTTAATGTCATTTTGTCAGATTAATCCCTATTCCTAGCTCTAAAGGTTATTTCTAGCCTATTCTATGCTATGATTTTTAAAATTATCTATATATTACATCTTTCCAATAATTAATTTCTTTGTTGTTAGACAAGTTTCCATTTTTTAAAAATCCCATTTTTATATGTAAAGATAGGAGGTACTATTAATTTGGAAGTAATTTCAGCTTATATGTCATAGGTTGCTGATGACTTTGGCTTGAAAAATTTAGATTGCTATAACAAAACATAACTAACTTCTACATTTGAAAGCTTCATCCTTTGTGATAAAATTCTATTTGCTGAGATTCTTTGTGTATTTTATTCTTCTAACAGCCTTCTGAAGTTTTAAAGTAATTTGATGACAATAGTCTGTTAATATGAGTAAAGACTACATGCTTAAGAGAAATCATGGTTACCCATTAGAATTAACATAGTGCTCTGCAACACCATTCCAAATTGTGGAGCCTGTGTGTGTCCTGTGTGTGATGTATGTTGTGTGTGTGATGTGTTGTGTGTATTGTGTGTGTGATGTGTGTGTATTGTGTGTGTGATGGGTGTATTGTATATGATGTGTGTGTGTGTTGTATGTTGTGTGTGTTGTGTGTATTACATGTGTAGTAGGTGAGTAGGTGTTGTGTGGTGTATGTGTGATGTGTGTTGTGTATACTATGTGTATGTTGGGTGCGTGTGTATGTATTGTGTGTGATGTGTGTTTGTACGTGATGTGTGCATGCATTGTGTGTGTGATATGTGTTTGTATTGTGTGTACTGTGTGTGTGTGTTGGGTGTATGTGTGTTGTGTATTATGTGTAATGTGTGTGTTGTGTGTTGTGTGTGATGTATTGTGTATATTATGTGTGTGATGTGTGTTGTGTATATTGTGTGTGAGATGTATGTTGTGTGTGTTGTGTGTGTGATGTGTGTGGTGTATGTTGTATGTGTGATGTGTGTGGTGTGTATTGTGTGTGATGTATTGTGTATATTGTGTGTGTGATGTGTGTTGTGTATATTGTGTGTGTGATGTGTTGTGTATATTGTGTGTGAGATGTATGTTGTGTGTGTGATGTGTGTCATGTGTGTTGTGTGTGTGACAGGTGTGTCTGTGTTGGGTGGGGATAATATATGGATATTAAAAATCATAAATTATAATATATGATAAAAATCATATATTGATGATAAAATCTCATCTCTAGTCTGAGATTTTACATTTCTTTCCTCACTATATCTGTGACCTTTGTCACAAATAATGAAATTTTTATTTAAATAAGACGGAAGAAGTAACGGAGGAGGGAGCAGGAGGGGAAGCAGAGGAAGAGGAAGCTGAGAAGGGAGAAGAGGCCGGAGAAGAAGAAGAGGAAGAGGAGTCTTAGGCCTTTTCGTGCTTTATTTCTTCAGCTTTCCCAGGTAAGCACATAGTCCTGGGGTGGACAACCCTCCTGTGACAGCGTTGGGAGAGGGGACAGCACCGCCCCCCGGGGGAATAGGAGAAGGGGCCCCAATTGGACGGTCTCCCAGGCCCCCGCCCTGGAGGTGCAGGGCTGCCAGCGACCTGCCCAGGGCCTGTCCCCGGCCCCAAGTGCCCACACAGCTGTAGGGGGTGCCCGTCAGCGTTCTTGACGGTGGCAGTAAAATGACAGCCGTGAACAGTCACTACGCAGACTATTCTTGAAAGAGGCATCCTGCTTCTAGAGAGGGAGCAATGGGTGCCCGAGAGACATTTGCATTTACCAGATATTAACCAGGATGCTCCCGTAGGAACATCGCGGAGCAGGGTGGAAATCACCTTAGGGATCCTTGACGAGGACACTTGCTGCTTTGTAATTTTAAGACTTCTGACGATGTAGGATAGCTGTGCAATTCTCAACAGTTTGCTGAGTGCCATGTAAATATACTAATGAGATGATGAGAGTATCTGATGATAGTGGATGTTGAGGACCTAGAAGAAAATTTAAATTAGAACAATTCTTTCAGTCTCATTAGAAAATTTTTCGGTCTCCTTGCCTCCACGGAAACACGTAAGGCAGATTTGGGGGCCGCAGACATCAGTGTGGCTGGGGAAGGTGAGAAGGGGGGATGCTGGAGTGCAGAGCAAGTGTTCAGTAAAGGTCTGCAGTGCGTCTTGGAACCTGTGGTGTGAAGGGTGGGCAAAGGCTCAGTGGGAGGGGGAGAAGGAAATCCCTGGTACTTTGTAAATACTGGCTCAGGACAGGGTCATCCTATGTAGCAAAGACCATTTTGATTGGTGTGACTCTCCCCCCTTACTATTCTTATGCTTATACATAAAAAGTTAATATAAAAAAACCTGCATATATTTTTAGGAAATCTTGGAGCTGCTGAGCATATCCCATTGTTACCAGATGATGGAAATTTCACTGTTCATTTATTTAAATTACGAAGCGAATCTGGCCCAGCATTTGACATTTCCCAGGTGGTTTCTTTCATGTTCCGGACGCACAGACCTCCCTTTTAAGGCCTGATGGTTGTCATTTTGGAAATAATCCCTTTCCTTTTATTTAAAAAAATTTAAAAATTTTCTTCTGTTGTTACTATTGAGAGGCCTGTTGTTAATCTTAGTGTCCCTACTCTCACCTCTAAGGAATGGTTTGGGAAAATATTTTTTGAAAAAAAGAAAACGAGCAAGTTTACTTTTGGAAATTCTATCTGAAGAATGTTGGGGGAAGGGACATACCCTGATTATTTATTCTTATACCAAGAAGCCCCCAAAAGCGATAACTCATAAGTACTGTTTAAACCCATTTCTATTTGCTGTGCTTGTAAGGTTCTTTTAAAATTATGCAATTTTAGTGTGGCAATTAAAAAAATATTGGCTGTGAAGTGGGACAGCTCAGAGTATCCCTCTTGTAGCCAGATGGCTTTATAGGCTGATTCAAAGAAGAAAAAGAAAAAAAGAAAGGCAAATACAGCTGTGGCCAGCAAGTGCATTTGCCTGTTTCATGGATTCCCTAGTTTGGAATCTGCCCGTAGTGGCGTGCTGTGGAGTCAGAATGCCTGATCCTGAGGGAGCATCTGGGATACCTCCCTCAAATCCCACCCCCGACCCCTGGAGAGATTGTCTCCTTTCGGATCCAACATGGCGGTGCAGTCATGTGTTCAACTGGGCAGGCCCATCAGTGATCAAAGCGACCCCATCTCTTTGCTCATGGAAAATCCGGGCATTTTATTTGAAAAGATTTGACTTTAGGGAGAGCGTGGAGAAGCCAGGCAGAACAATGAAAGGAACATTGAAGGAGTTCTCATTTCCTGTGCCTGAAATTGATGCTTGAGTAATGCCCCAAGAGAAATAATCTCTAGTATGAAACTAAATTCTGCCTGTCCAAGGGCTGCTACTCAACAGTATCCTCCAGCTGAGGGACGTGGACTATTTAAATTTCCTTCTCCAGGACTGAGCTTTTCAATTCAACCTCTGCATTCTCCATGAAATTTCAGTGGGAAACTGTAATCAGAGACATTGACATCCTCACGGTGTTTGAAATGTGCTGGTACAGAGAGAGGGTATCAGCCTCGTCTGGTGGTCCAGGAAAAAAATATCCTTTCCTTTCCTTGCACTTGGAAGCCAATGATGAGTAATGGTTTATAGAGTCCAAGGGAACACTTCCCCCTAATGCGTGATAAATGGTGAAGATCGTGGGAAACGTTGGCTTTCTCTCCTGAAGTGTCCTTCTTGATGTTTTCCCTTTCTTTTAGAAAACTCAAGCCACGATGCAGTATTTCAACTGTCTGCCCACAAACCAAACTCAACAAACCGCTTTGGCGCGAAGCTAGCCCACCTCTACCGGTGCATCCGGGTTTACTGAGGAATTGTACCACCTGACATGGCTAGACGGACGTGGATATGTCTGCCTGGTCTTAGCAACGTGAAATTCTATGTGAAGGCAACTCGTGCACACCTTCATGTGCTGGCATCCTTGGCCTTTGCTTACTTTTTTTTTCCTTTTTTTCTCTTTTTGCTCTGCATGAATAGATCTTCTTACTAATACCCTGAAAAAAAAAAAAAACCCTGACTTTGAAAAATGATTTCAAAATATAGAACGTCTCTCTGTGATGTAATAAAAGTGTTTCTTCGTATGTTCCTTCTGCCATGTGTCTCAGAATTAACCGAAAAGAAAGAGCTTTGAAAATAAAGAGCTTTCCAGAAAACAATCATATAAATAAAGATGAATGGCAGATCTCTTGTCCCGAGGAACATTAATTTCTTTATTTATAGTCTCTACGTGGTTCTGCCTGAACTCAGTCCGTCTGTTGCTGAATCCGGATTCTTAACACAACCTTTCTTTCTGCACCAGGATGGGCGTTTTCGGTTGTCCTGGTTATTCGGGCCATGTTTTCAAATGACACCGGTTGCCTTGTTATGTCATATTTTGTATTATCCATACAGCTGTGCACATTCTCTCTGAAACGCTATTTAAATGTAAGTCTGCCGTCCACATGCGTGGGGATGACGGTAAGGACAGATAAATTTGCACCCCAGTGCTTTTGCATGTTCCCGCACCGAAGGAGCGGCCGCTTCTGTTCCTTCCCGCCTCTCATTGATTTGCAGCCCCAGACTGGGACCCGCAGAGCCCAATTCTGTCATCGTGCCTCCTGATGCCAGAGTTGGCCCCGAGCCGGTCCAGCCCCGACGCCGTGTGCACCAGGTAAGCTTGAAGTGTTTCTCTGCTCAAGCACCCCACCCCGGTCTATCACGGGGATTCTTCCTTCCTGATGAGATTTTGCTGACGTCCCTCTCCTCTCTCGAGTCTGTGCTAGTCTTTGTCTTTCTCCTGCTGCAAGCTTTGCTTCTGTTCTGTCAGAAGAAGAGCTCGTGCCCTCGATGGGGCCTGTGTAAGGGTGATCATGGCACTTCCCCACGGGGTGGCCTTAAACTTGACCTCCTCCTCCGTCTGCCTATTGATTCTGCCACTGAGCCTGTGTCATCCAGGAGCGCACATGTGGTGGCAGCCGTTCCGTGCCTCACAGAACTCTGCAGCAGCTCTTTCCTTGTTACCCTAGTAACAAAAAGAGGCATTTTGAAGAGAATTAAGAGGTCTTGTGCCCAATTGTTGAAGCAGACTGCCGAGACTAGAGCGGAATGAAAATGCATGTCATTAAAAATGAATTTCTGTTTTGTACTTTATTGCATTAAATGTTGTCCTGTCTCCAGAGTGGGTGTACTTAGTAACAACTCCATTCATAGGTAGGCCTCAAGCTCTGTGCTGTTGCTTGCGCTGAATTTTAGCCCTTTGGTGGTGGAGGCAGATGGAGACAGATTTATTTAGCGGGATGCCAATTTTCCTCCTGGTTCTTGCATTTTTAAATGAAGGTAACTATTTGTGCAAGAGGACTTAAGTGGGATTATTTTTTTCTTATATTGTTTTTCTGTAATCAGAAAATTAACATTGGGCAAGTGTAGTTTTATTCACTCTCACTTGCTTCTCTTGAAAGGATTCTTGCAATGCAGATTTCACTGAGGTCTGAAATGCCATATAAACAGCATTGGCTCTCTTGCAGGCTGGGCTTAGTCCCCAGGACGGAGTGTGCAATATCAAAATGTAGTTTTAAATTTCCACACACTTTATCAGTATAGGAAATTTCTAGAAACTGAACAGCATTATGAATATGTAAAAAAGACACTCAAAAGAAAAACCCCAGTGAATAAGCAAAGTCATTCTGAAAAAAGAAAAGACCAGAGACACGGAATAACTATCTGATGATATGAAACTAACAGAGGTACGAAGAGTTTGATTTATTAGTCTAGAAGGGCCAGATTCCGAGTAATGATTTTTTAAAAAAGATTTAACTTATTTATTTGAGAGAGAGAGAGAGAGCACAAGAAGGGGAGAGGGGTAGAGGGGGAGGGAGAAGCAGACTCCCCACTGAGCAGGGAGCCCAATGCGGGGCTCGATCCCAGGTTCCTGGGATCATGATCTGAGCCAAAGGCAGTGGCTTCACTGACTGAGCCACCCAGGCGCCCTTGATTTTCTTTAATTGGAAAAACAACTACACAAAAATCCAAGCATACTTTTGCTAAGGCCTGAGCAATGAATGTTCCATTCTGCCCTCTGCTCTTTTCCCATTGGGGGTCTCCTTGCGTTTCTGTGGGTTGGTATCTTCATTTGGTGCCCCCATCCCAGATGTGCTGTAATGGCGGCGCGTGGTTTTTTGTGTTCTTTGTTTTCCAGGCTAAAGATGAGAGGTGCATAAAGAGAATGAGACGTATGGCCTGCAGAGTTCCTTGAGGAATATTTTTAAATGTGTCCTTTAAAAACAGTTTCAGTACGACACCTATCTGTGCAGGCATGATTCTGCTTGGTGACCCTAGTGAACTGTAATAATGAAGAAGGACCATTAGGTGGTGATAGAACCTAAGCTTCTGGACCCCGTGTGCTACCCCCAGAGCCCTCTGCTTCTCCTACAAGGTCGGGTGCTCTTGAAATCAGAAGGTGGGCGTAGGCAGGGGATTCACCAACCAGACAGAGGAAAATGGACAGAAACCCTGCATGCCAATTGGCCAGTTAATTAGCGTAATCATTTGTCATGCTTTTATACAAGATAATGTATCTTGGGCAAAATGTTGTGCATTCTTAAATGCCATTAAACCATAACTGATTGCTTGAATTTCACACCCTTGCATTCCATGGGAGGAGTCTAAACTCAGTCAACGACTGCCTAAGGATACTGTGGGGAGAGGTAGGGATCTCCCTGTAGCCTCTAAATGGTTCTGGCTCCTCCCAGGAGCATAGACGGAACCCCGATGAGCCAAGTCACTGCTCGTCTGTCCCCATTCCAGCCCTTCAGTCCTAATACAGCATATTTCCAGCTATTTTGAGATAGAGCCGTGATCCTCACGAGAGCATCCCTCTCATGCTTGTCTAAGATCTTCTTCAGCTTTGCTTTTTTCTAGTTGTTTTGGAGGGACTTTGTTGGAAGTAGGAAAAAAAAGGAGTTGTGAAATCCTGAAAACATATCAGCAGGTCGGGTTGTTTTCCAGAACTAGAAATCCGGAGATTGTTCAAAGACTCCGCAAAGCTCTCTGGGTGGAAGGTGCTGGGTGGGGGGGGAGGTGCAGAAAGGACGCGGCCAGGCAGGTGCTGCGTGTGGGGTGAGTAACTTGGGTGGAACGGGTTCAAGTCCAGCAGACAGAGTCTGTTCGCACCGGAATGTGCCCTCTTTCTCAGCAGCTCACACAAACCAAACTCACAGTTTAGGAATAAAATGAGGCCGCCGTGGTTATCGTGTTTCATAGTGTTTTTATTCGCTAACGTTTGTTGGGTGCCTGCAGTGAGTCGGGCTCTATATTAAGGGCTTCCCGTAATCCCTATGGTAACCTGATGAGGGGGGCTGCATCCTCATCTGGCAGATTAGGAAAGTGAGGCAGCAGGGAGGTGTGAGGGCAGAGTGTTCAGTACTCATGGAAGGTCACACAGCCCAGAAATGGCCAAGCTGGGATTGAGATCTTCCTGGGTTCCACCCCGTGGCCCAGCGCCGCCTCCCCAACGAACGCTGTTCTCTCCGTCCTTGACTGTGGCCGAGGCCCCTGGACAGTCCCCCGCTGGGCAGTGCGGTGCATGCCTTCTCCTCAGAGCACATTCTTCCCTGGACCCCGATGGTCCTTGCGTCCTGCCTTTAGACTCAATGCCACGGTCATGATGTTCAGGCCCTGGAGGGAGGCGACTGGAACTTCTCAGCTCTGATCCGCAGACACTGATTTCTATTTTTTTTTAAGGATTTTTTACTTATTTATTTGACAGAGAGAGAGAGATCACAAGCAGGCAGAGAGGCAGGCAGAGAGAGAGGGGGAAGCAGGCTCCCCGCTGAGCAGAGAGCCCGACGCAGGGCTCGATCCGAGGACCCTCGGATCATGACCTGAGCCAAAGGCAGAGGCTTTAACCCACTGAGCCCCCAGGCGCCCCCAGATGCTGATTTCTTAGTTGAACCATCAGGGGGCAACTCCCTCCACTTCATTCTCAGATTCTTGGGCTGCTTGCTGTGCTCACCCACCGTGGCCTCTCGTTACAGAGGGAAGTGGAGGGCGGTCAGCCCAGAGCACTCTAGAAGGCGGTCGGTGGCTTCTGATCCAAAGCCTTAGGTTGCAGACAGAAAAAAGCAAAATTGTCATCTGCTTTTCCAGTCTGGTCGTCCTTGGGTACGCTCTGCCCACTGATGCTGAAGGGGACACTCAGAACTCCTCCAGGGCTTAGCTGTCACCGCCCCTGAATGATGCGCCGGTGTCGCAATGGCTCCACACAGTATTTTTAGCCGAGACGATGATTCCTTCTGGCTCCTTGTTGAGGAAGATTTAATGAGGCGAAATACGCTTTAGTCCCAGGGCATGAATTTTAGTGCGCTGGTTTTGTAGATCAGATTTCTCTGTGTTCCCTTTATAAAAAAATGTTCGTCTGTCACTGAAACGAAACACAAGTTGTCCAGGGAGGGAAATAAAGCTCCTATTAAAAACCTCACACTTGTAGGTTAATTTCTCTTCAGATTCTGCAAAAATAAAGCAGAGAAATACAACCTGGTTTTAGTTTGCTCTATGGGGTAGAGATGTTCTCCAGCCTTTAACTAGATTCAGAGATTGAGATACTATGAGGTCAAATCCACTAACCAGGCGGCTTGATGGTGTCTCGGAGTGGCTACAAGGGGTTTCGGTGGTAGGAAGAAGTTCTCTGTGAAATATTTAGGCAGGGACTGGGAGCTCTGGATAGCTCCTCACCACACCAGGCGATGGCTCTCCCCCAGGATAGAATTCCTGGGGACTTTCTGTACCATGATGGTGTCTTTGATCCACGGGGAAGGCACCAGAGTATTTTTGGAAGCTCCTCAGAGGGCTGCGATGTGCAGCTGGGTTTAGGAAATGCTGCCCAGGAGGAATCTAGATTCCGGGAAATAGCCAAACCCTGTGCCCTCACCTGCATGGGCCAACCACACCGATCACTTCCAATGGACTCTTACAAAGGAACCAGGGGCTTTCAAATATATATTTTTAAGCCACGTACCTCCCTGTTCAAATGGATCTCCAGTGTAAAAATCAGATGGAAGGAGAGCCACTCTGAATGTAGTTTCGGGGACCTTCACCCCAAGGAGACCCAATGCAAAGAACAGTTGGAAAAACTCTGCTTGGTTGTAGATTTTTCTCTTTATATCGACTTCCTTGAGGTTTACTTTATACCATCTTATGCACCTGTGCTGTTTTTCCAACACCGCCCAGTTCTCCAATTATCTGACACCAACTGGGTGTCTTACAATTTAGTTCTGACACTAACTCTTGGGGTTTGTTTCTGAGCTTTATAATCGAGATTTCCTACGTAGAGCATGAATCATGTAGGCACAAATCACTGGCCAGTGGGGACTGAACTCACTCTGCTGCTCAGCTCCCTTCCCCGGATGTCTGGGAAAAGTTGGTGGAAGGTCCAAACTTCTAATCACGTGGTTGGGGTTTCCGGCAACCAGCTCCCATCTCCCAGCTCTCATGTCTCAGATCCAAAGGGACCCAAAGGGGTTCATTACAAATAACAAAAGATGCTCTTATCACTCAGGGAATTCCAAGGGTTTTAGGAGCTCTGTGTCAGCAGCTGGAGACAAAGGCCAGCTCTGTTTGCTGACTACATCCCACAGCATGCGCTTGACCTGTGCGCTGTGGTGCATCCTGACAACTGTGTATTTTTATGGAAGCCATACTTCTGTCAAGATCCAGAACATTCCCATTACCCTGTAGAGTTCCCCTGTGGTCTTTTGGTAGCTGCTCCCTCCCCTCCAACCCCTCCCCAGGCAACGGCTACTCTGTTTTCTAACCCTATAGATTTCCCTTTTGTAGAGCTTCAAAGAAATGAGTAAAATGACTACTCTGTTTTGGTCTGGCTTCTTTTCCTCCTCAGAATGCTTTGGAGCCGTATGCAGCTTGGTGCTAATATCAGCAATGGTTTGTTTGTTCTCCTTGCTGAGTATGGAATTACCAGTCTGTGTATTCTTATGTCTGTGGATGGACATTGGAGTCATTTCCAGTTCTTGGCCATTTTGAATAAAGCCCCCATGGACATTTGTGGACAAATCTCTCCATGCACTAATGTTTTATTTCTCTTCAGTAAGTACCAAGCAGTGGAATTCAAATGGTAGGTGTTTGAGAACACAATCCACAAGTCCTTCATCTTTGGGACTCAGCATAGTCGAGTTGAGCCTAAGTGTTAAATGAATTTCTTGGTCAGAAAAAAGAACTAATACTTATGAAATGTTCCTTATGGGCTAGATACTCTTTCAAGCATTTTAAATTTATTTTTAAAATTTTTTTAAAGATATATTTATTGATTTGACAGAGAGAGACACAGCGAGGGAGGGAACACAAGCAGGGGGAGTGGGAGAGGGAGAAGCAGGCTTCCCGCTGAGCAGGGAGCCCGATGCGGAGCTCCATCCCAGGACCCTGAGACCATGACCCGAGCCGAAGGCAGACGCTTAATGACTGAGCCACCCAGGCGCCCCTCAAGCATTTTTAATTTATTTTTGTCTTTAATCCTTCCCATGACCATAAGACATAAGTATTATTTTTATAGAACTTTATTTCTAGCTGGGGAAATCGATCTCAGATAAGTCGAGTAGCCTCCCTAGGAGCACACAGCTAGTGAGGAGGAGGAGCAGGAGTCAAACACTCAGTTTAACTTCAAAGGCCAGGTTTATTTGTCACTACTATTTTTAGCTGTGTACCCAAACAGTGAAGACAATTTAATTTGCAGGAAATCTTGAAATTCTCCGGAGAGCCTCTGTGGGCTAAGCAGAGGCTCTCTGGCCACTGAAGTGGGTCAGATCCTGCTACCATGAAGTCTGAGTCAGCCTGTAACTTTGGGACACTGACCATACTGTTAAAAAAAAAAAAAAGGAGAATCATCAGCTAAAATTTGCCTGCATTTCCCATGTTATCATGTTTTACTATTAAACTAATTATGAATTGCCACCTTGTGGAAACTTGGACTCATTATCTGGCTCTTCTTGTGTTGACTCACGTAAACAATGCTTCCGCCATATCCATGGACTGTTCTCAAACCTTTTTCTTTGTCCTCTAGAATCTTTTGAAGAAAATGAATCTGTGGGGATCCGATGTTCTTCGAAACTTTATTTTCATTCACCTCCTCCAAGTGGGCATGGCACACAGAGCAGCAGTTGGTACCAGAGTTCAGGTGGCCCGTGGTACCACAGCGAGGACAGAGTGGGCTCAGATTGGCCCAACTTGCACTGGATGGCACTGGGTTGACCAACCTGATGGGCAAGATGTTGAACTACTTCTCTAGCAGTAGGTGAAGAGCGAGCCGCCCTAGCCCCTCCCCAGGGGCCCTTTCCTCTCCACTGCCCCCAGATTCAGCAACTAAAGGGTCAGCCCCCATCTCTTCAGGAGGCCTCCAGGACCCTGTTCCAGTGCCTTGGCCATGGCCCATTCCCCCATGGCTGGCCCCCGTGGCACAAAACTGTTGTGTAGTTTGAATACAGCTCTTGGCTAAAGTCGTTTTTGAAAGAGAAATGGCCAGGCCATGTCGGTAGTCATGTTCTCCCAATTTTTAGTACCTAAAACCCCAACTAAGAATTGTTTTCTCCCTTCACGATTCCTATACACACTTTCAGCCTAAAAACATTGGATTCACGTCTGTTTTTCTGGTCATGCCAGGGAATAGGCAGACGTGGCAGAGCAGTTTTGAGGATGGGTTTGGGGTCAGACAGCTTCCCTTTCGATTTTTGTGTGATCTTTGGTGAATTAAGGCAAGTCACATGCCTTCCTAACCCCCTCAGTTTTAATATCTGTAAAATGGGTAACATAACAGCTACTTGACGGTTGTTGTCAAGACGAGTGGGTCAATGGGTGCCAACACCTCACACCCAGGGCTCCCGCGATGCCGGGCACTGCAGTCCTACTCAGTTCTTGTGGATTCATTCACTGGGGATGATACTCTAAGACATGGGCATGTGCACTCCCTCTAAAAACTAAAAATTAGGGGCTCCTGGGTGGCTCAGTGGGTTAAATCCTCTGCCTTTGGCTCAGGTCATGGTCTCAGGGTCCTGGGATCAAGCCCCACATCGGGCTCTCTGCTCAGCAGGGAGCCTGCTTCCCCCTCTCTCTCTGCCTGCCTCTCTGCCTACTTGTGATCTCTCTCTCTCTGTCAAATAAATAAAACATAAAAACAAACAAAAAAAACCACTATAAATTAAAAAAAAAATAATAGGAAGTAAAGAAGAAACAGGTTTTGAGAACGAAAAATGACTTGAAACTAACATAACATGCATCAACTATACTTCAATTAAAAAAGAGGAAAACAAACTCAATGCTTGGATTTTGCACTTACACAGTCTACTCAGCTGTCGCGGTTGGAGGGAGGGTGCAGTCACTGTGTGCCTTGCACAGAAAATCAACTGAATGTGATGAGGATAGCTTTTCTGGGCAGAAAAGCTGTAAGTCCCTGGGGTTTTGAATCTTTTTTTTTTTTTTTAAGATTTTATTTATTTATTTGACAGAGAGAGAGATCACAAGTAGGCAGAGGCAGGCAGAGAGAGGGAGGAAGCAGGCCCCCCGCTGAGCAGAGAGCCCGATGTGGGGCTCGATCCCAGGACCCTGAGATCATGACCTGAGCCGAAGGCAGAGGCTTAACTGACTGAGCCCCCCAGGTGCCCCTGGAACTTCGGTTTTAAATAACAGTGAAAGCAGAGATTTCTAGTCTTCCTATCCAGTCTTTTCCCTGATAAGGTCGTGTTTTGGAATTGAAAGGACACACACAGCTTAGGGACAAAAGCAATAACAGAATTTATTCTAAAACGGTCAGGAGGGGACATGGGAAAAGATAGGGGTTGTGGTGTGTGCGCGTGTGCGCATAATTCCAGTTTGTGTTTTTGCCTTTTAATTTTAGCAGGAAAAAAACACATGGTTTGCCCTCTTGGCATGATTCAGTTGTCCACAGGACTTGTAAATTTTGCAAAATTTCAAGGTAAATAGCAACTGCCCCTCATATCGTGCTATCTTTATGCAGATTGGGTTGACCTTAGTTTCATAACGACAGTCGACATTCTGGCCCACATGGAGCTGGTCATTTCCTTCTGCTTCGCTCACCATGGTTGGTGCTTGGGGCCAGCCTCTGGCCGTCTCTCCAGACGTCCTTCCCACAGCTCTTTGAGGGATCTGGCCATTCCCCCAGGACCTTTGTTTTCCTCTAGGATCCAATAGGGAACATCTGTGATTCGCTATAAGCAATTCTGGTCTCTGGGAAAGAATTCATGCTTGCAAAACATAAAGGATAGTTTTTAGTTGGCTGCTGTTACTTTTACTTTATCAGCAATCCATGTTTGAAGAAGAGTGGATTTTTTTCCTTATTGAAGTGACTCAGCACGGGATTCCCATCAAGACGTGAAATAGACATAATGTAAAGCCATTTACATAAAAGCGCAAATTCCTCTTGCTAAGACCACGGTGCTTTCCGTGCTGTCAAATACTGACGCCCAGAGAGATTATTTTCCTAACTTAAAGGATTCCAGTGATTCTCCATTCAGGAATAAAACCAGTGGAAATTGCATGAATAGACACTAAGGAACCAGTCTGTTTTCAAGAAATATCTGTAATGGGGAAAGCATTCTATTTTCCCTGACAACCCTATTGGTCGATTTGAAACTCCAAATAGCTTAGCAATTACAGATGGCTTTCTGTAATCCTCTTTGCATATTTCTTTCCTCTTCCAAAATAGTTTTTTATATTGGACGTCAACGACTAATAATCTAGGCTAATTTACTAGCATGTGGCCCAGCTTTGAGTTTTATTTATTTTTCTCTCCCTGAGGCTTTTGTGGTGAGGTGTGGAAACCCCGCGGAGGGCCCGGTAACCATGGTGACGACATTGCCACAGTGCTGTGGGTCTCAGAGCTCAGGTCCCGAGGCTAATTCCTTTAACAAAGCCTTTTTTGTGTTCAAGGGGGCCCAGGAGAGCCCGGGGGTGGTGACAGTGGCTGACAAACCTTCAGCCCAGGGAAAGAGGTGAGTCTTAATCTTCGCGTCATTAATCATTTTATGAAAAAAATGACTAAAAAATGCCGGCAAACCTGATGAACGTCCTCCTGGGATTTGACTCCTCTTCTAGAAGGTATTGTGGCTTCACTGCACATGTTCCCACACCAGCACGTTTGCTGCTTGTCCACATAGTCTGGACATGTCCTTTCAATCTTTCTCATTTTGTGCCCCAAAACACAGCGACCAAAGCCATCTCCTATGTCTAAAAGGGGACTGTAAATGCCATCCTTCCTAAAGCAACTTTAAGATGGTTCCTACTGTCAGAATATTATCCTTCCTTCACTGCTGGCTGGTTTTGTCATCGGTTCTTCATCAGAAATGAAAGGGGTTGGGGTGCCCTGGTGGCTCAGTCCTTAAGCATCTCCCTTTGGCTCAGGTCATGGTCCCGGGGTCCTGGGATCGAGTCCTGCATCGGGCTCCCTGCTCAGCGAGGAGCCTGCTCCTCTCTCTCTCTGGCAAATAAATAAATAAAATCTTGAAAAAAAAAAATGAAGAGGGCTTAAAAGTAGCACCTTTTCCATGATGCCTTATTTCTAAGGTTGTCTGATTTCATCATATTATTTAGAGAGTTTATTGTCAACCAGCAAATCCGGGTAGTGAGTTCAAGAGAAAATAGATCTGAAGGTAACAAAACACTTGGGATGGAAGTGTTGAGCCTGAAAAGAGGCTCACTTTTGAATTGGAGAGAAAGAGGAGTGCTTAGTTTGAAAATTTGGGGGATGATAAAAATGTACCTGAATGCTAGTCCTTTTGATCTATGACAATAGCTATGATGAAGGTTACAGTGGTAAAATCTTAGGCTTTGTGGCTTAATTTTGCAATTATTTTCCAAGTATGCAATTTTCGATGAATTATTAAACCTCTTTTTGGGTGAGAAAATGGGCCTGCAAATAATAACCCTCAGAATGCTGTGAATATGAAAAATGATTTAGTCTGCATGGTGTGCTGAGTGGGAAGGACTCAGTGGGGAGGAAGGGCTCTTCACCAAGGTTAAGATGTTGGTATATGCTTCATGATTCCATGATGGCTGTTAATCAGACCATGTGCATATTTCATCGGAAACTATTGCCGCAGTACAGAATGTGGTGATGGGAAGGTCCTGTAAGGGTTAACCTAAATCTCAGCTTCAACTTCTGGATTTTACAGCTCACTACAGGGTTCACCATGGGATGGGCAAATCATTCTGATCTGTCCCTAGCATCCTACCTTGGCCAAGGGAAGAGGGTTCTTTTTTTCAACAAAGGAGAATTGGAATTAAGCATCTGGAAATGAGTGGTGTTCCTTTAGCAACAGCCAGCCTAGACCAGAGAAAAGGGAACGCCAAAACGAATTCCAAAGGCAGGGAATTATAGTGTCCAGGTTCATTTCCACCCCTAGAGCCTTGACCTATGGTTATGGATCCACGACAGCACAGTATCCTATGGATCCTCAACTCAAGAATCAAAGCAGTTGAAGGTCCAACTGCATCCTCCAGTGGATGGAGGGCTTGGGTTTTGGTTCCTAAAATCCCAAGGGCGGGATCTGCCAGGGTCTGTGTGTGAAGTCATGAATCTAGGAATCTGCTGGGGTGGAAAGAAGGGGCAGCCCTCCTGGCTCTTCTTCTTTATGGCTGTGTGACCTTGAGTGGCCTTGGTGCCATCAGGAGAGCCGTGAAGAACACCAGTACCTGACACACAGGGGCAATGTGCATATTACATGAGAATATACTGGACGTGCCTAGCACAGGTCACAGTGCCTCCAAATCCCTCAGCTCAGGATAGGCATACGTGGTTCCTGATGGGTTTGGGGGGGCTCTGACTGGCCAAGAGCAAGTGCTCCCCCACAATTCCCAGCTGTGCTTGGAATTAGGTGGGCTCCCTCTAGGGTGGTGCAGGGTGCCAGGGAGTCATTGGATTCTGGGCTGTAAGAGCAGGGACCCTGTCTCCCCAGCCCCCCTGAGCCACACAGATTGGTGGAGTCTCCCCAGGCAACAAACTCAGAAAAGTAACCACCTGTATTAAAGGTTATTAGGCTCCTAGTGATAGGACCCTCGACACCTCCACAAAGCTGGCCAGGCCTGGAGACATACTTGCAGCCCTCTCTGTCTCTGCCTCTCTCTCTCTCTCTCTTTCTTCTTGCTGTTTCTGTCTCTGTCTCTGTCTGCAATGCAGCAGTAGGAGATACAGGGCAGAGGCGAATCGTGTTGCACTCCGAAGACACAATTAGCTGTGCACATGTGTAATGACAACCCAAGGAAGGTCAAGAACTTTCTTGAAAGGGTAAAGGCCTCAAAGTATGGGCATAAAAGACGTCAGGATTTCAGTAAACAGACACTCACAGGAATAGCTATAAGTTTGCACCAATACAGGCTGAGGCCTCCCTGACCCCAGTCCCCTTCAACATCAGCATCATCCTCTGAAATCATAAGTATGATTCATCCTTGTGGTAAAAGGAAAAAAAATAAAACAGAAAGGAAATTAAAAATTCCCTCTCACTTGCTGATTCTTTTCTCAGTCTTCAGAAGTAACTATTCAATAAAGGCTAATTATTAGTGATGTATTAGTGACTAATAACAATTATTAATCGAGTTTTTGTATTTCCTCTAGAATTCAAATATATATTTCCTTTAAGTGAAAAAGCAAGCTGTGGAATGGTAAGAAGGCTACAGTATAGTGTAATGGATAGGAAATATAGGATAGCATGGGATGACACATTTTGTTCTTTTTTTCCTTTCTGTGTAAAATATCCGGGCAATGTTTCCATTTCAGTCCATATAGATTTTTCTTATTGTTTTGAAAAGCCAAAGTCAATGTTACTATGCTGACTTACCGAGGCTTATACTCTAGACTTTGGGGGTAGTTTCTACTTATTTGCTATTATAAATAATGCTACCATGAGCATTTCTATATAGCCACTCTTGTATTTTTATGCAAATATCCATGGGCTACATTCTTAAATGGTATTTTAAGAATTTAAACTGTGTTTGTACATTTTAAATAAATGTTGCCAAATTCCTTCCCAGTTATTGTACTTACGAACCAGCCCACTGTGTATAAAATGTTTCTGTTTCTCATACTTTAAATTTTTGCCAACATCAAAATAACTCATTTTTATTATTTTTGTCTTAGTTTCTGTGACTATGAGCCAGTTTGAGACAATTTTCCTATGCTTTCATGTGAACTACTTATTCCAATCCTGTTTTTCTCTCCCTATTGGTGGCTCCTTACTGATTTGTAAGAACTCTTTGTATAGTGAGGAAGTAAGCTCTTTTGGGACCCCTGGGTGGCTCAGTCGGTTAAGCATCTGCCTTCAGCTCAGGTGATGATCCCAGGGTCCTGGGATTGAGTCCTGCATTGGGCTTCTTGCTCAGTGGAGAGCCTGCTTCCCCCTTTGCCTGCTGCTTTTCCTGCTTGTGCGCGCGCTCTCTCTGACAAATAAATAAATAATAAAAATTTAAAAAAAAGAAATAAGCTCTATCTACATATGTTATACTGAGAATAGATTGTCATTTGTCTTCTGATTTTGGTTATGATGTTGTGTTTTTCTCTCATGCAGCAATTGGAAAGGGTTATGGAGTTAAATTATTAGCCTATTTTTTTATGACTTCTGGGAGCAGCAATCTTTAACCAGCAAGAGGGTCCCTGAGGTTGAATTGGTGTTTTCGTGGTGGGTGTAGAATGTCTTGTGATTGGAGAAGCAGTTGAGTCTACAAAGACCCAACTTGATGGCCCTGGGGAAATTTCAGGAAGATTAACCAAAATACCGCCACCCTACTGCTGCCAAAAATGCTTCTGGGTCTGCGGTTCTCAGCTCCCTGTAGGAGCGAACCTTTGTAGGTGTCTCCTACGGAAATGACACGTTGCTTGGCCTCATTTTGCTGAATATTGTGTGGTATGGGCCTCTGCTCCCAATTAATAGGGCAAGCGGTGCTTGATTGAGATTTCCACTGAGACAGCTGCTCAGGTGAAAATCCCAAAGGATATGTACAGAGGGAGTAGCATCCCCAAATGCCTTCCTCTTCCCTTGTAAGCTCTGGGGTAAACACAGCGATGCCAATTAAGACAGGTCAGGAGACATCGGGCCTGTTAGTGATTTGATCACACTCCCTCTCGCCAGACCTGGAGTGATGGGTTAATAAACCAGAATCTCCAAAAGGTTCCTGATTTTTTTATTATTTTATATAATTCTTTCAGATTAATTTTTTGCCTCAGGTTATGAGGTGCTTCTACGATGGTTCAAATAAGATTCACATTAGTTTCCTATGTAACAAATTACCATAAATGTGGTGACTTAAAACAGCAAAAATTGATTTTCTCACAGTTCTGGAGGCCAGAAGTCCAAAACCAAGGTGTCAGCAGGGCTGTGCTCCCTCCAAAGGCTCTAGGGAGGGTCCTTCCTTCCTTATTTCTTCCGGCCACTGGTGGCTTCAGGCATTTGGTAGCTTGTGGCTGCATCTGTCCAATCTTCCTCTCCATTTTCATGTGGCTGTCCCTTCTGTGCCTCTGTGTGTCCTCTCTTCTTAGAAGGACACCAGTCATTGGATTTAGGGTCCACCCTAAATCTTGGATGATCTCATCTTGTGAGCTTCAACTTAATTGCATCTGCAATGACTCTATTTCCGAATAAACTAACTTTGTGAGGTTCTGGGTGAGCAAGAATTGTGGGGAGACTCTGAAGTTTCAGATGGACATGAATTCTGGGGAGACACTGTTTAGTCCATGACATCAATAATCTCAAAACTTTAAGGTAAATGTGGACTCCTTTTAGGCAGTTAATATCCTACATATAAAAAGAACTCATACAACTCTACACCAAAAAACCAAACAATCCTATTAAAAAGTGGGCAGAGGACCTGAATGGACATTTTTCCGAAGAGGACATCCAGATGCTCAATAGGCACATGGAAGATACTCAACATCACTCATCATCAGAGAAATGGAAATCAAAACCACAGTGAGATATTGTCTCACACCAGTCAGAATGGCTAAAATCAAGAAGACAAGAAACAAGTGTTGGTGAGGATGTGGAGAAAAAGGAACCCTCATGCGCTGTTGGTGGGGACATAAATTGGAGCTGTCACTGTGGAAAACAGTATGAGGGTTCCTCAAAAAACTGAAAACAGAAAATACCATATGATCCAATAATTCCACGGCTGTGTATTTACCCAGTGAAAATGATAATATCAACTTGAAAAGATATATGCACCCCTATACTTATTACAGCATTACTTACAACAGTGAAGACATGGAAACAACCTAGGTGTCTGTCAATAGATGAATGGATAAGGAAAATGTGGTGTATATACACAACGGAATATTATACAGCCAGAAAAAGGAGGAGATTGTACCATTTGAGACAACATGGATGGACCTGGAGGGTTTTATGCTAAGTCAAATAAGTCAGACAAATACCATATGATTCCACTCATAAATGGAGTCCAAAAAAGTGAACAAACAAAAAGCAGAATCAGAACTTTAAATTTGGGGGCCCTTGGGTGGCTCAGTGGGTTAAAGCCTCTGCCTTCGGCTCGGGTCATGATCTCAGGGTCCTGGGATCGAGCCCCACATCGGGCTCTCTGCTCAGCAGGGAGCCTGCTTCCCCCCTCTCTGCCTGCCTCTCTGCCTACTTGTGATCTCTCCCTGTGTCAAATAAATAAATAAAATCTTAAAAAAAAAAAAAAGAACTTTAAATATGGAGAACAAACTGATGGTTGCCAAAGGGAGAGTGGTGGAGGATTGGGCAAAATGGGGAAGGGGAGGGGGAGATATAGGACTCCAGATATGGAATGAGTAAATCACGGGATTCAGTGATGTAATGGGACAGATGGTAGCTAGACTTTCAGTGAATACAGCATAATGTATAAACTTGTCAAATCACTAACTTGTGTGCCTGACACTAATGTAACACTGTGTCAACTATGCTGAAAAATAAAATAAATGTGGACTCTGAGAGGCCAAGAGCTGCAAGCAGCAGGTACAAGGTTGACAATTGTTGAGGCTGAAATTTGAGGCAGTACTACAAGCTCCTTGAGCCATTTTGAGAAGAAACTTATCACCAAATTTCCTCCCCAAATGGGAATGCCAAATCAATAAGACCTAGATCAGAGATTCTTGATGACTTCTCGTAGGTAAACACAACCTTTATCTACTGGGTGACCTTTGTAGGAGCTATAGAGTATTCATCTATAAAATGAGGATGATGATGTACTCTGTTTATTCAGGGTATATGAGTTAAATAAGAAAATGCATTTGGAGTTTTTGGAGCAGTACTTGAAGTATAGTAAATGTTTAATAAAGAAAAGCTTTAAAACTCTTTAGGAACTGAGAAAAACCTCCTGCATAGCATATACAATGAAAATGTTTGGAGGTTATATATGTCTTGTCTTTTCTTTCCTTTCCTTTCCTTTCCTTTCCTTTCCTTTCCTTTCCTTTCCTTTCCTTTCCTTTCCTTTCCTTTCCTTTCCTTTCCTTTCCTTTCCTTTCCTTTCCTTTCCTTTCCTTTCCTTTCCTTTCCTTCCCTTCCCTTCCCTTCCCTTCCCTTCCCTTCCCTTCCCTTCCCTTCCCTTTCCTTTTCCTTTTCCTTTCCTTCCCTTCCCCTTTTCTTTTCTTTCTTTTCTTTTCTTTTTTTTCCTTTTCTTTCTCTTTCTCTCCTTCTCTCTCTCTTTCTCTTTCTCTCTTCCTTTCTTTCTCTTTCTTTTTAAAGATTTATTTATTTGAGAGAGAGAGAGGGAGAGAGAGAGAACACAAGTGGGAGGGGCAAAGGGAGAGGGAGAGAGACTCCCAAGCATACTCACCCCATGCAAGGCTTGATCTCATGACCCTGAGTTCATGACCTGAGCCAAAATCAAGAGTTGGACACTTAACAGATTGTGCCACCCAGATGCCCCAGAGGAATATAGATGTTTCTTAAAAACAAGGCATAAAAGAAGCCCATAGAAGGGCCCAGGCAGAGATTTATAAATTGTTGGATTTTATCATAGTGGTGGGGCAGCAGGATCAGTCTGGGTCCCAATAGGGAGTACATTACACACTCAAACTCAGGAAACCCAAGAAGGGCTTAATAAAAGCACTCAGTACAGGCACAAAGGTGTGTAGGCAGGGTGCAGGGAAACCATCAGGGGGTTAGGGCAGGAGGGAGGTGGAATAGTTGTCATTGTAGGATCAGGATGGGGGAATGAGAAGGAGGAAGTGGCTCCAGAGATCTATAGAATTGTTAATTCTGCTTTAATGGCAGCAGTGACAGAAGCTGGCCTGCAGGAGGCAGTCAAGGGAACAAATGCGGAGAATGTGCTGCTCTTCCTCTTCCCAAACTCCTGCTGTGGCTCCCCTTTGCTAGATGAATTTAGAAGCCAGAGAGCAAGGGAGCTTGCTGATCACCAGGGCCATGTGTGTCATCAACACAACCCCCATGAAAACAAGCTTCCTAGGGCAGAAATACAGGGTGGAGAAAGCTGGGGAGTAGGTCTTAAAGAGGCACATTGAGTGATGCCTTCTCAATCTCTTTATCTTCTGGGTTCTTGATCAGCTTGTGGCACATTCTCTTCTTGTAGAACAGTGTTCAAGAACATTGTCTTGAGTAAGGGGCCACCGGTGGCTTAGTGTCATCATCCTGAGTCCTCCTAATAAGAAACAACTTCTGAGCTTCCTGTCATGTGAGTGATCAAAATTGCCTATTGCCAGGGTGTGACATCTAGGTCTTCCCAGAGTGCAGCAATCCAGG